>JZSA01001707.1:0-84296 GCA_000956155.1 Cotesia vestalis | reverse complement strand
TAATAATAATAATAATAATAATAATAATAATAATAATAATAATAATAATAATAATAATAATAATAATAATAATAATAATAATAATAATAATAATAATAATTTGGTATTAATTAAAATTGAAAAAAATCTATACTAAATATTTATATCTGCAATAAATTAATTATTGTAACATATCAATTAAGTTATTTGCAAGCTAAAATTACTTATAATTAAATATACACCCTAAACTTTAAAAAAGTAATAATTATATATAATAAATTATAAATTAATTAAATAACACCCGATAGAATTATTCGCGTCTGAGGTATGCACAAAAGAAGTATTTAATTAAAAAATATATTTGAAAATCAAATAAAAAAAAACCATAAGAGTTATAAAATAATGAAGACACAATAAAAAATAATAAGATAAGAAGAAATGAAAGTAATAAAAAAAATTTGGTTGACTGAATAAACGATTGAATAGAAGCAAAAAGAGCTTAAAGGGGAAGTGACAAAGAAGAATATATCTAATAATGATAAGACGGTTTGTAAATAGAAAGAGAAAGAAGATATACTTGAGGGTGCCCAATTTACTTTTTTAATAACAACAATAATGACAATAATATTAGGGGCCCAATACAAAATACAACTGACGTCCCTGAGGTAAAGCAATAAAGCTTTACTTGCGGTACTCAGATCACATCAGATGAGATTGACAGACGACAGACGTACTCACCGCGAAGTGACCCCTTCTCATATTATTCATGCAATACTAGCAAGTTATTTAGCTTAATACTCTTATCCATCGTGTGCTTCGAGGCGGGTACGGGTCGTCAGCTCTTTGCTTATATTATTCCCCATACCAGATACGCCAGGACGTTTAATTGTAAAAAACCAATTTGTTGTTTGTTTTAATTGTAATTTTTTTTTTTAATTTGTTCAATTCAAAAAAAGTTATTTTTATCGCGTGTGCACTTCGTGATATGAGTGAACTTTTTAATTACTTTCTTATTTACATAAACTTTCAACATTACTTTATTATGAAAAGGTAAACTCATAATTAATTAATTAAATTTATTTAAAAATGTTTTTTTGCTTTAATTATATAATAATTTTTAAATGATAATTTATTCTGTGAATCAATAACAATCGCTCATTAAAATTACATAAATTTAGTAGTATTAATCATTCATAACTCGTAAGATATTAATTAGTTAATAAAAAAAATCCAAGCGCTCGAATTTTTTTGGTGATAAATAATTCATAAAATCTCAACAAAAGTTAACCACAATTGCATCAGATTAATCCATATTTATTTATTTAAAAAATAAACTAGTTGATATAACGTGATCACTTCCTTGATAAAACAATAGTAAAAAAATTTATATACATCAGTAATTTTTTATCTTCATTCATCTCTTCAATAATTGACGCACGTGTAATATTAACGTTATTATCAGCCGTCTGTATGCACAACTTCCGGATCGATGATTAACATAGTCAATAATTTCTATTCAGAAGAATATACATCTTGCGTTTTTTATTATTAATATCAATTAAATCACAAATATCGGTGGTTGTATTTGTAATTGATACATTTTTTTAATATTTAACAGTTTATTTTATGAGCGTAATATTTAAATTGTTCAATAATAAATACTTGAAAGTTTTGTGCAATAAATTGCAAAATACTAAATTTCTTTCAACTAGTAAATTTGAGAATTTTGGAACTGAAGAGATAACACACAAGACACAATTAGTGACATTTGAATAATTAATATGAATAAAGGTTGAAATTAAAGATGTTGTTCAAGAGCGGAACGAATAAAAACAACCTTGAAATGATCAATTTATCGTGATTTTTAGCGGATTTGTTTTCATTTTTTTTTTTTAATTTTAATTTTGACCAATAATTTATATTCTCAATTTTTTGATAAAAGGTGGAAATTTTGTATTAGTTAAATTAACAAAATTTGTTATTTTTTCTAAATGGCTAGCAGCTTATTCAGTTCAGAGTAATGATGAAACTTTTCGAATCGGGAATTGAGGGTTTATAAATAAAAGTAACTTAATTTGTGAAATTTTTTAGCAAAAGAAATTTTTTTGCTACTACTTACTACAATTTTAGTGATACATTCAGACTATTGCCGGGAAAAAATTTTTTCATTAAATTTCATAATATTTTATAACATTTTATATAATTTCATAAAATTTTATGCAGAAAATAGACATAAAATTTTATGAAATTTCATCAAATTTCACAAAATTATATAAAATTTCATACTGCACGGAAAAAAAAAAAAATCGATAAATTACATTATAAATAGTTATAAGTGTCCGACCGTATTCAAAACTAGAAAAATTACAATTCGAAATAAAATTTTCCTAAATTCAAACTTTCAATGTTAATTTTCAGAGATTTCAATGTAAATATTACATTCGACAATGTAATTCTTCTAAAATCTGTAATAATTACAATCTGAAACTGTAATTTCTTCAGTTTTCATCACGGAACGCCACGTTTTCTATTTTTCTTTTTTCCGTGCGAATGGCCTATCGGATCATAGAACAATTTTATGAAATTTTACATAATCTTATGAAATTCGATAAAACTTCATTAAGTTTTATAGAAATTTAATAGAATAATTTTATAAAATTTTCTGAAATTATAAATTATAGAATTATATAAAATTTTGTAAAATACTTAAAATTTTATAAAACGTTTTTTCCCAAATTGTGATATTTTAAGAATTTTAAACGCATATAGATAAAAAATTATAGTTCAAAAAACTGAAAAAAAATTTTTTTTTAATTTTCAGTAATTTTAGAATAAGACTAAAATTGATTATGAAAAAATTCATTTTATGAATTTATATTGGAAATATTTTAAAAAGTACACCACATTTTTACTTGCAAGAAAATGAATTTTTTATTGGATATTATTAAAAAATTTTTAAAAATTATTTTCCAATTTTTAGTTGGGTTTGCTTTTAAATTGTGTTTTTTATTTTTTTAAACTATAAATTATTTCTGAATTCCATAATATGTAATTAAAAATCAGAAGTGTTAGATTGTAATAATTCACTTAATTAAAAGAAAAAAAAATATCTATTGTATATATTTTATTAATTGTTTTTGTTTAATCTGTAAAATTAGTCCTTACATTCTAACAATTATGAAAAATAAATCCCCAAATTTTAATTTCAAAGAAAAAAAATAATTAAATATCCTAATTAATAATTTTAGGATGGTCCATTTTGCCCCTCTTCGATTTAGTTATTCTAAAGCTAACAGAACTTAATAGCTTAGAGTGAGATAGAAACAAAATTTCATTTAAATCTACAATCAAGTGACTGGAGTATTGAATGATATTAAAAGAAAATAAACATTTGAGTTAAATTTGATGAGTCACGTGATTCATAAAACCATGAATGAGTTGTGGAATGTGTACTATAATATAACGTACACAATATAGTGGTAGTTTACACACAAAAGTGTCATGTTTCAATAAATAGATTTAACTTTTGTTTTTATAAACCATACGATTACTATTATAACTTCTCTTATATCGTAAACAAGTTAAGTTATTCATTAAAAAAGAATAATAATCATAATTACAATCATAATAATACATATAATATATTACATTAAATACTAGGTATTTCTACATGATGTAGAGTATTGTTCTCTTAAATCATCTTGATAAGGCACGTGTTAAAAGGAAATTGATTATTACGCAGTGAGAAAACTATTATTTGCAGTGTATTATATTAGATAAATGTTAATTAAATATGATAGCCACGACGACGTTCCGGCAAGAGGAGATTTAAATATTCGTCATTGTTGAAGTTTGTTATACTAAGAATATTTATTGATGTAATTAATAGACACAATAATCTCATTTACTTTACAATAAACGACCGTGATGATGATGGCAGATGAATAATTTCAAGACAATTATATTATATAAATAATTAGGAGAAGGGGGGCAAAACGGTGTGTTTGAGAAAATTCTTATAGTTTTCGGTGACTCATACATAGTAATTTTTTTTTTAATTATATTAAAAAAATTGAAAAAATTTTTAGCTGATGTGAAAAAAAAATTTTTTTTTAGTGAAATTAGGATAAACTTGAAAAAAATAAAATTTTTATCGACATTCACGGAAAGAACAAGATGACACTGGATATCATCCTAGATTATACTGAGTGAAAAAATTTTTTAGATAGTAGCTAGTATAATCCAGATCACAGTGAGTATAATTCAGATATCACGCAGTATAATCTAGATTTTTCTGGTTACTATCTGAAATTTTTTTTTACTACAGATATCACTGAGTATAATCCGGGATGATATCCAGTGTCATCTTGTTCTTTCCGTGTTTGAGATGGAAGAACTCATTTTCCGCTTAATTAATGTTTTAAAAAATTTTTTTTTCATAGAACAATTTTTTTGACCTTTTTACACTCAAAACGATAAAAAACGTTCGAATTTCCCAAAAAATCAATAGAAGTTGTATTGAAGACGTTAGAAGGAAGTTTTAATAGTAAAACAAGACCGTTCGGTAGCCGAATTGGAAGTAGATTTCATAGTGAATAAAAAAAAACTACTAAGATCGTATACAAAAAAAAATAGCTTACGTACACAAGGTACATCGTTAAAACGGTTCCATGCGTCTTGATCTCCGGACAAAATGTCCCCGACAAAATATCCCCGGACAAAAAATTCTCAAAGTAAATATCTCCAGACAAAATATCCCTGAAATAAACATCCCCAGACAAAATATCTTAAATAATTAAATTTTTCAATGAAACATTTCGAAGTAATAATTAACAACTAATTACCGTGTTGTGCCCTTTTAGCATGGTTTTTGTGTGTGTTTATTCGACATTAGATCAACACAAACGCGTATAATCGTGTTGCGCTCTTTTATTATGATTTTTGTATGTATTTATTCGATATTATTAATCTTAAAAAGATTAATGTTTATATATTTAAATATTCTATCGCAGTGATATTAAGCCTCGGGGATATTTATTTTGGGGAAATTTTGTCCGGGGATATTTATTTTGGGGATATTTTGTCCGGGGATATTTTGTCGAAGGATCAAAACGTTTGATACCGTTCAAACGCTTGAATAAATATTGTATGTCTGAAGTTATTAGTAACTGTTACAATTTTGATCTTTATATATTCATTATGAATAAAATAATAACTTTCAAATTATTAATGAGCTAATTATCTACTATAAAACAAATGCAAAAGTAAAATTTTGAACCATTTACATTTTCTGAAACCACTTTACGAACTGAGTCAAAATATAGCAAAATTTTTCAAAAGTTCTGTCATGAGGACGAATGCAAAATAGTTAGATTTCTATGAAAATTTCTACTAAAAATCGTGGCTGTTTTAGAATGTTTAGTAAAACAATTAAACTATCTAAAATTTGAAAAATATTTACTGATATTGATTTAATTGAACACAAACGATCTTTTTTTTTACAACAAGAAGAAATTCTCCATCGTAGAATCAATTTCTTTGATTCGAAATATCACTTTGCAAGGAAAATCAAAAACTTCTAGTTGAATATTAGCTTTGCTTTTAGAAAATATTTATGATGATAGAATTTTTTTAAAACAAAGCAAAAACTTTTTTGAGCTACGAAAATTTTTTTGAGTTCAGTTTGAATACTATACGGATGTAAAAAGTTAACTCGACTCAAGAGAAAAAATTTGTACTGAAAAAATCATTTTGAAAAAACTGATTATCTTGATTCAAGCAAAAACTAATTCTTAAAGCAAAAAAATTTTTTGAATTGATTTCTTCAAAAGTTTTTCTTGGTTTGAGATTTTTTTCTTGTGTCAATCTAATTATTTTATCATTATAAATAATTCTTATCAAATTAATAAAAAAGTATTCTTTTGATAAAAAATTATGTCCGACCTCTTGGAATTTCCTTAAAATTCAAGAAGTTTAAATTTATTTTTAATCTTGTAAATAACATATTGCAGAAAAAAATTTTTTTTTTATTCCATGAAACATATTTTGAAAAATTTTAGAGTTCAGAACGGTAGTAAAATTCTTAAAGGCTTTTTGGAAAAAAAAAACTTTTTACTAAATTTTTGGTGGACCCTATTTTGTCCTCCACTATAATCACAATTAAAAAGTATATTATTTAATTAATGATTAGTACAATAATAATAGAAAGTAAACCTCTCTAAAAAGTATAAAGATTTATCACTCCAAATCAAATTTTTTTTATTAAATGATTTCGAGTCGCGGGAAAAAAATATATATAAATATTTTAGCGATGACTGCTGGTGAAAATTAATCCGTGATCATAAAAAATAAAAGAAGCGGTGGAATTGTTGACATCAGTCCAATTCTAGCCACGCTTGAAGTAATTTATGAAAATAAAGTTCGTTAATTATTTCAGTATGCTATTTTAATTTTTCACTACATAAATGTAGTTTTAAATTATTTTTAAATCCTCCTAAAAACTAAATAAATATCGAACGTCACTTTTAAGGTCACATTATTCTTGTTTTGAATAATTGAAAAAATATTTAAGGATAAATTTAATTATTTTATAAATAAATAAATTTTACAAATGTTTGAATTTAATTCGCAGTTTTAATTATATAACGTATTAAAAAAATGTATTTTAGTAAAAACCTTCTTAAAATAACATTTTTCAGCGATTGATGAATTTTTACCTTCACCGATTTTAAGACACCCGTCAGTAAAAATATTTTTGGAATCTGATTCCAAGCATTGGCAAATAATTTTTATTTACATATTTCTCTTAAATTTGTTTAAAAAATTTAATTTTTATGTTTTATAACTGAAAATTATTTCAAAAAAATTTTAATGATCGGCTTGCGCGTCCATTTAAAATTAAAATTCACATGTATTGCATATTAAATAAACAGAGAGTACCTCGCTCGTGCTCATCTATACCAATTCAGTTCATCATCGTCAATTAAATATCACATTGTTTTCTCCTCTTTCTATTTACATATTTATTGCATCAATAATAGGTATTGCCATCATGTAAATATAAATATTTATTTCTAAATTATGAATCAAGATTAAAGGATTAAAATTATTTAAACTAAACTCAAAATTTAGCACAAGGAATTTTATTTTTATCCGGGTAGGGTAAAGCCTCCAAATATTGAGGAGTTTAGATAAAATGAACATAAATCCATTAATTTTTAAAGTTATTGGAAGAGTTTATGAGCTGAAACGAGTGTTATGCTTTTTTATAGTTTTAACCAAAACGTAAAAAGATTTTTTTTTGAAGTTCGTCCTTTTGACTTAAAAAAAAAAAAAAATTTTAAGTAAAAGGATATATATTAAAAAATTATTTAAGAAGTTAAAAAAAATTTTTTTTTTCAGTGAATTTTTACAAAATGCAAAAAATTGAAAATTTAAGAAAATTAGGATGTGTTAGTGTTTTCAGTTTCACTTCCAAAAATTAATTTTTCTAAAAATTTAAAAATATCGGCTAACTTCATTTTCATAAATTAGAAGCTAATTTTTGTAAAGCTTTATTTTTATTAATTTTTTATTTTATTCAATTACTTTAGCTAATAAAAAACAATTTTTTCAGAAAGACTAAAATTTTTTTGGCTCAATAAAATATTTATGAAAAGAATAATTATTTTTATTGACTTGAATAATTTAAAGAAAAAATTTATTCGTGCCAAAACTATTTTTGATATTCCTTATAATTTTTTTTTATTGAAGTAAACTTTTTTTTTATTATGTATTGTGGTTGACTAATAAGTTACACAACTCGTTCTTTTTGCTGAAATTTTATTTTTTATTGCCAAAATTTCATAATTTTAGAATAAAATAATGTTTAATTTAAAAAAAAAAAATTCTTAGCTGTTACTGCATCTGAACTGAATTAAGGGGAACACCACTGTGACGATCGAAAAAAAGAGGTGATTTTCGGGAATTTTTTTGACAGGGAAAATAGAGGAATTTGGGGATCGGATTTTTTTAATTTTATTAAGGATACAATAAAGATTATTACCCTAAATTTTTATTAAAAAATATTTAATTATTACAAAGTTATTAACAATCCCGTAGAGCACTAGAAAAAATTTCCCCCTCCCGGGTCGGTTCGATAACTCAAAAACAGATCATCTGAAAGTAAAAACCCAAATCGCCATTTTTCGATATTACTCAATGAAATTAAGCATATTATGACAAAGTTTTCTTAAAATTACGACATGAGACCAGCTACAATAGATAGATTTCTTTAAAAATCTAAACATTAAATACGAGCTAAAGGAAAATTAAAATAAATTCAGAAAATCTATTAAAAATTATTAGCTCAAGATTAAAATATGTTTTTTTCTAAGAAAAATATTGATTATTTACACAAATAGATCATTCCAAAAATAGAAATATATTTTTTATGAGATTTAATAAATATATCGTTAAAAACTGTTTGGAAAATCTGACTAAGATTGATGACTTTTTATAATTTTTTAAGTAACGATCGGAAAAAAGTCGAAATTAAAATAGATTATTTTTATCCTCACATTCATAATGTGTACATAAGCGTATAATATATAAAAATTTATAAATTATAAAACAAACAACTTTTCAGTTTAATTATCGCTTGTGAAAAACACATTTGTTTGTATAACTTAGAATGTATTTTGACAGTTTATTAACTAGATGAATACTAATTTATCAAAAGACTATTATTGTTTTTTTAAAATTAAAAGTTATTTCCAAAATATTTATACTGATTATTATGTGTCTTATATAAGTGTGTTTGGAACATTGTTGTAAATTGTAGTTAATGAAATGATTAGTTTGTTGTTGTTTGACACAATTCTCACATCGTTGTTCTCGAAAACTCCGTGCAATGACCTAAATTAATCGACGCATTTGTTATGCTTCAATTAAGCCTTAAAAATATCAATCTTATTTTTTTGTTTACTAATAATTATTCATCGTTAAGATCATTATTATCAATTATGTCTAAAATAAAAAAATTATAGTTAAAAATTAGATTTAAATTATATTGCAATTAATTATGCGAAAAAATTAAATTAATTGAATAAAAAATTAAACAAAAAATTTACCTATCCATGCCGAGGATGTCCGAATGACACTTTTTTTACTTATAAAATATTTCACTGTTTAATTTTTTCCTGGTAAGAACCATAAAAATCCTAAACTTCCCTTTTACGTCAAGTTAATTTAGTTTCTTAATAGATTAATAAGAAAACTAAATAATTTATCCAACTGAATCATACATTAACATAGCTTGATACGCATTTAACATCGTATTTTTCGAGGTCGAATTTCTTCTCAAGTGGAAGGACATAAACCTTCATCTTTTTAACTAAACTCTTTACAGATGAGGTTCTAAAATTTTCCTATAGAATGTGTCATCATGCAGAGAGTTAGGAGAACTAAAAAAATTCTAAGAATTTTAGCCTTAACTTCTATTCTTTCGAATACATTGGGCGTATACTTAGCGTATAGCGTAAAAAAAACCTCAATTATATCTTATCTATACTTAACGACAAGTGCATATTAGTCATTTAGGGTTTTCAAGTTTCTTCTAGTCTAGTAGTCGGTGGGGGTGAGTTTGACGTCATGTTCTATGAATTTACGTCAGAGATTATCAATTTCATCTTCAAGGGTCCTAAATAAGTATACCTGTCCAAAATATCCGATTTTCAAAATTTATCTTTTTTTTACACTGAACTGCCAAGTAAATTTTAAGAAATTTTGAAAAATTATTACAAAAATAGTGAAAAAAACTCAAATTTTCTTACTTACATTATTTTTAAAGGACACCACTGTGATGATCGAAAAATAGAGGTGATTTTCGGGTATTTTTTTGACAGGGAAAATAAAGGAATTTGGGGATCGGATTTTTTTAATTTTATTAAGAGTACATTGAAAATTATCACCCTAAATTTTTATTAAAAAATATTCAATTATTACAAAGTTATTAACAATCTCGTAGAGCACTAGAAAAAATTTCCCCCTCCATGGTCGGTTCGATAACTCAAAAACGGATCATCTGAAAATAAAAATCCAAATTGCTTTTTAATCAGTCAGGATGTAGTTATCGTCGCACGAACGGAATTTTAAAAATTTTCATTTTGAAAAAAATGGTGACTGATTGAAAATTTTCTGAGTAATATCGAAAAATGGCGATTTGGGTTTTTACTTTCAGATGATCTGTTTTTGAGTTATCGAACCGACCCGGGAGGGGGAAATTTTTTCTAGTGCTCTACGGGATTGTTAATAACTTTGTAATAATTAAATATTTTTTAATAAAAATTTAGGGTAATAATCTTTAATGTATCCTTAATAAAATTAAAAAAATCCGATCCCCAAATTCCTCTATTTTCCCTGTCAAAAAAATTCCCGAAAATCACCTCTTTTTTTCGATCGTCACAGTGGTGTTCCCCTTAATTCAGTTCAGATGCAGTAACAGCTAAGAATTTTTTTTTTTTAAATTAAAAATTAATTTATTCTAAAATTATGAAATTTTGGCAATAAAAAATAAAATTTCAGCAAGAAGAACGAGTTGTGTAACTTGTTAGTCAATCACAATACATAATAAAAAAAAAAGTTTACTTCAATAAAAAAAAAATTATAAGGAATATCAAAAATAGTCTTGGCACAAGTAAATTTTTTCTTTAAATTATTCAAGTCAATAAAAATAATTATTCTTTTCATAAATATTTTATTGAGTCAAGAAAATTTTATCCTTTTTTAAAAAATTGTTTTTTATTTGCAAAAGTCATTGCATAAAATAAAATTAATAAAAATAAAGCTTTACAAAAATTAGCTTCTAATTTATGAAAATGAAGTTAGCCGGCATTATAAAATTTTTGATTGAAAAAATTTCAATTAAATAATTAAAAAAAAAATTTCACCTGTAAAAAACTTGAAAAACTATAAGTGTAATTTTGTAGAAATATCTTTTTAGATGTAATTTTATTAATAAAAAAAAAATCAAAAATTCTTAGACGTCTGCTAACTTTAGTATCATTCTATTATAATTTTACAAAAATTCGAATTTAATAATTATTATATTGAATAATTTTTATTATATTTTAAATTTAACTTGATCAAGTTTTTTAAGAGTTTTCAAGTTCGAACACTCACCTATTGTATTGATAATCATCTAACAAAGAAATCAACGTCTACGTACTGCATATCTACACTTTATCCTTATAAATCTCCTCACACAATGAAAAATAATTATATATTCATCTATGACATTACTTATTCTTACCTATGAATAATTAATCGATAACGGAGATTAAAAATTTATCTTTTTCTAATTCAAGAACAACCACATCAGTTTGTCACGTGTAATTAATACTTGTTAATTACCCACTCGAACGTTGTTTATTAGAATCTAATTACTTCAGTAATTCATTCTAACAACAATATTTACTATTTATTATGTAAATGAATATTAATAATGAAAATAAGTAATTTGATACTTTAATTATGTCTTCGAATTTTATCGTGGGAAACTATCTAAATATTTTGCTACATATTTTTTTTTATTGTTTTAAAAATTAACTAGCTTTTATTGCAATAAGTAATAAGCTTATTCTTATTAATTTTATGACCTATATTATTATAATCTCATAAAGGTAAAAAAGAAAATAGAAATAATTACAATTAAAGCGTTCTTTTAACATTTTTAAATAAGTATTTAAGTATGTCTATGTGGATTATATATTGTGTTAAATTTTTTATTATTACACTCATATTCTCTTATGAATTGTGCTAATATTTACTTTTAAAATACACACACATCATACGCTATACATTCGGTACTTATTTTCAGTCGTTTACAATTCTCTTTGCATCCAATTACGCAATATTTAATTTTTAATTTACCTATCAAATTTTTAAATAATTTACGTGACTTTTTCAATCGTTTTGTTGATAAAATTACAAAAATTATTTTAAAAAGTGACTTTTTTTAAATGGTGTAATTATTTTTTGTTAATTTATTCTTTAAAAATATTTTGAGTGGTTATTTTTTAAATATTATTGATATAATACGGGGAATTTAAATTATTAGATCAAGACTTATAAATTAAGTCGTGTGGTCAATAATTATTAATTTTTTTTTTTTAAATGAACTAATATTAAAACGTCTTGTTGTAATTTTAAGAAAAATGACAACATACATTTTAATTGGAAATAATAACACCAGCGTTGAATTTTATTACCAAAAATTAGTAAACAACTTCAAGGATAGTTGTATATCTTCCATGCAGAGTCAGATATTTTTTTTTTGTCAAGTTCTTCACCAGTATCTTTTCCAAAACAAAGATAATTTAATAATATAAATTAGAAAAATTATTATTTAATAAAAAATATTTTATTTTTAACTTAAAATTTTTTTTAAATGCTTATAAGATTACAAACGCATTTAGTTGAAATATATGATCGTTATAAATAATATTGTGTTATAATGGTTACATACGGTCAAATATGCACTTAAAAAATAATTTTTTTCTATTTAAAAAATACTCATTAAATAATTTATTTTGCAAACTTAATTTACAATGCATAATAAATTATATTGACAGAATAAATGAAATAAACTTAGAAGAAATGTAAAAAATATAGAATGTCATTTTATTATTTTCAAAAAGTCTTATAAATCATTTTTAAATGTTTCTTAAGATTTTGTTACAAAAGAAAATTTCTGATCTTTTGAAATTTTTTTTTAATATTGAGAAAAAATTAATGACACTGAAATTTGACAATTTTTTGATTTTTTTTGAGAAATAAACTAGTTTTAAAAAGTTACTTTTAAAAAATTGTATTTATAATTTTTTAGATCTCAAAAAATTGGAATTTTTTTAATAAATTTTTTTACATAATACTAAAGTTATCCGACGTTTTTATTTTTTTTTTCATCTATTAAATTAGAAATAAAAAATAATTTAAAAAAATTGTACTTTTAGTTTTTCAATTTTCTTATGAATTAAATTTTTAAACAATTTTTTTTTGTAATAATTTTTTCAATAAAAAAAATTCTAAAACTTTTCAGATGTCAGATAACTTAATTTTCATTTTTCTTGTTATAATTTATTTTTAAAAACTTCTAAAAATTTTGCTACAAGTTTTTTTTTTTATTTTTCTAGGAGTTTTTTTTTTTTTATTTTTTTAGAAGTTTTTTTTTAAAAAACTTTTAAATCAAGAAAAATTATGACATTTTAAAACAAGATTTATATATTCTCTATAATGCTTCAGAAGTGTAAAAAGGTCTAAAAGTTTCTTGAACACTTCTAAGCGTTAAAAAATGTTTGCCATAATTAAAATTACTTTTTTCAAATAATTAACTATAAAATCCCAGATTGAAAAA
This sequence comes from Cotesia vestalis, assembly GCA_000956155.1. Lineage (NCBI taxonomy): Eukaryota > Metazoa > Arthropoda > Insecta > Hymenoptera > Braconidae > Cotesia > Cotesia vestalis. The sequence continues at coordinate 70,924 of JZSA01001707.1, read as the reverse complement.
AAAAGTAATTTTTGTTAATCTTAAAAAAACTAACAATGAAATAAAATTAAGAGTAATAATAATTTTCGTGATTCTCTTTTCATCTCAATCTACATTACATTAAAATGAGTTTAGTTAAGATTTTATTTGTTGTTATTATTATTATGAAGAGTGTGGTGTGAGATGAGTTAAGTGTGGAGACAAGTAAAGTAAAGACAGTGTCATTGAAAGGGAGAGTAAGATAGTTATCACTGTCGTTGTCACTTATAAAACACTATTTTTTTCCACACTTAATAGTGTAGATATCATTGTGTTTAGTTGCGCTGTCACTCTTCACATCACTAAGTTACATATATTACACATTACTGACATGTGTAACCGAGTATTACACTTTACATTTATATAGTATGTATATATTATGCTTAATGCGAGTATGAATAAGTGAATAAGTGAGTAAATAAGTAACATTAGTAAGCGAGTAAGAGGAAGAAAGAAAATCATCTTTTGGGCTTTAGCTTTATTACTGATCATATAGATATTTTTATTTGGGTGGGGGTAAACTCACTATTCCTTCTTGTATATAAGCTTTCTGTTTTGTCTCACACTTTGGTTGTTACCACTCGGTAACATTTCCAGGCTTGGCCAACAGCACAAGGTATGATTTTCTTCATTTTATTTTATTTTTTTTTTTAATTAAAAAATTTTCATATCATTTGTAATGTAATTAAAGTTAACCAACGTTCTAAATTTTTTTTTCATAATTAAATTAAAACAAAAAAATATTTTTATAAAATTTCAATTGCAGTTTTGAAGTTTTTCACACGTGGAAATTTTTTTTTTTATTTTTTTGTTAAAATTTTTTCAATAAAAAAAAATTCTAAAAATTTTCATTCATTTTTATTGTTAATTAACTATTTCTTCAAAAATTATTATCTTAAATATTTTTTTTTACCATAAAAAAAAAAAAACATTAACAAAGAAGAAATAGAAAAATTCCATGGAAGAAATTTTTCTTCTTTCTGAGAATAATTTATTAATTAAAAAAAAAAATTGTCCAGTCTTTTTTAATCAGTAGAAAAATTTTTTGACATAAAAAATTATATTTAATGCATTAACAAATTATTTAATATATATAAATTATTGTAAAAAAAAGATTTCATACTTTAGTTAATTGCACGTGTTCATTCGTCATCTTCAAGGTTAAATTAATGAATTTTTACAGTGAAATATTAATTTAAATGGTTTACTTAGATCATTAAAGCCATTCTTTAAAATAATTATTTTTAAATGTCAATTTAATTTCTCTACTGCGTTTCAATCTATTCTCATATTTGCACAAGTTTTTTTTTTTTCTATATATAATATAATACCGATAAAGTATGCTTTAATAGAAATATTTGTTCTCTGATTTAGTTAAGATAAAAATTGTCGTAAATTTATCCTTAATATTTATGATATTAGATATTTTTACTTACAATAATAATGATAATATATATTTTTTGTTATTGCGTTATTGTGTACAATTATAACAGTGATAATTATTATGTGTCATTTGTTAAAAAAGACTAGACGCCGTGCAGACATATTAAACGATGTTTTTGGTTTTTATTTCGGATAAATATGAATGAATGTGAAAATCTTAAAAGAAGCGTTGATTATTTAAAAATAAATTTATTTCTTAGATTTATGTGAGACGGTTGTTTTAAACATGACCTTGGTTACTTGCAAACTTGAGAATATTTTTTTTAGACCTGTGTAATCGGTCTTAAAATCTCCATGACGTCAATAAGTTAATGGTGACAAGTAGACGAAAATATAAATTTTTTTTTTTATTTTAAATTCTGACGTTTCTTAAATTTATTCTATTAAATAATAATAAAATTGTTAACTGCAATAAAAATAAATCGATATGTGTTAAAAAAATTTTAATGAATTATTAAAAGTCATAAAATAATAAAGTATTTAAATTTGTACATTTGAATATTATTTTTAAGAAGAAAAATCATAAATAAAATTAATAACGTAAGATACGGATTTAAAGATAAATTTAGAAAACAAAATAATAAAATATATGAGAGACTTCTGGATATTAAATATTTGAATGTGTATTACGCGTGTCTGTTACTACGATTCAATACGTCATTTGAAACCTTGCAAACCCATATGACAGCTATATCTTCCTGTCATTAAATATTAAATACCGTAAGATGTTTAAAGTTTAAAAAATAATTAATTATCTGTTTTAGATTCGTGATAACTTGTTTTTATATCACTAGCAGTTATTAACATATATATACTCACTTTTTGTTAGCAGTTAAATACATATTAATAGTTACGCGCGTTGAATTAAAGAGAACGTTTATGATAACGATTCACTTCTGATGGTGATGATGATTCATTCTATTTCATAATGAAAATAACATTTTATTTCATTTGTATCAATCCCAAGACTAAGTGTCTGTTATTACAGTGGGTATTCAGTTTCTTTGTAATTAGTTTGTTTTCTTCTTGTTCTACTTTAGTATTTTTTAATCAATTATGTGCGTTATTACAATTTAATTAAAAGAAATCAATTTATTTACACTTTATTCACGTGTTTTCGATAATTTAATTGAATTTAAAATTTTTTATCTCTAATTTTTATCAAAAATTATAATTTTGTTTGAAAATTAAAACTGTCAAAAATTTTTCTTGTATTTAATATACATAACTTTTGATGTTAGCATTTTTTTAAACTCAAAAATTATTTATTCAGACGTGAATAAATATTGACATTTATTTTAACAGTTTAATTATAAATTCTGTTTCACAGATAAACTAAATATCATAATTATATTAATTGTATGCTTAATTTCACAATATTATTTCAATTAGTTTGATGTTAAGATACTAAAATAAAATTTTTGTCTAGTGTCACGTAAATAAAATTTTAGTGACTTAATCACTATCAATCAATCTTAATTATTTTATATTATTATTTATTTCTTAAGTTGTCTTTACATAAAAACTTTGATACTTTCCCATCCCCAAATTTAGCTGAACTTACATTAGTCCTCTTAATGCTTATAGGAGTCAAACTCTTAATATATCACGTTCCAGATGCCATAAGGGCGTATAAAAATTTTTTTTTTTCGGGAATCGACGTAGTTTCGTTCGAAACGTGCATAAATGCTAAAAAAAAAATTTATACGCCCTTATAGCTCCCGGGACCCACCTCGGATGCCATAAGAGCGTATAAAAAAAATTTTTTTTTGGTAACCGACGTATTTTTGTATAAAACGTATAGAAATGCAAAAAAAAAATTTTCTTCAAACTAAAAATTTTTTTGGACTTAGAAAAAATAATAGAATTTTTATTATACGTACTTATGGCATCTGTAACGCGATATACAATCAATCTTAATTATTTTTTTAAACAATAATAAAATTTCATTTTCACAGAAATTTTATTATTTTATCCAATAAAAATTCATGCACATATTGATCTAATTGAATGTGTCTCAGATTTTATAAATAAAGTTGAAAATTTTTTTCTTAGTTGTAGGCGCTACTTCCCTAAAAGTATCTAAAAATTTTGATCAAATATACAAACTTATTGTATCAAGTATTTATGATAATTTCAATTGAGAAAAAATTACTTCCACCAAGAATAGAATTTCAAAAAAAATTTTTACTTCGGCCTGCACAAATTCGGTCTTCCTTCAGGCACCCGAAAATTTTTTTGAGCCAAGAATTTTGTTCTCCAGTGAAGAAATTTTTCTTTCTGTCTGGTCTTTCAGTATACAGAGATTTACAATGTTTAAAATATTTAGTTAAAGCATATACAATAATTTTTAATTTTTAATTAAAACAATTTTTTAAGGAAAATTTTTTCTATTTCTTCTAATTAGTATTAAAGTTTTAGCTTTACTTTTACCTGCTACAATAATAATTTATATAAATGAAGCTATACCTTGAATATTGATTCACTCTAACAGAAAACCTTCGATTTAATTAATTTATTTTCAAATAATTTTTATAATTATTGGCAATTTATACTTTTTAGCTAATAAAATTATCTTATTAAATTTTTATAAAAACAGAAAATTAAAACTTGTTGCAAAAAAAATTTTCTACTAAAAAGTTAATCATAAAAAAAAAAAAAAAAAAAAATAAAGACATTTTTAAAATAAAAATGTAACATAGTAAAATAGTTCTTAGAAACAATAAAATAAAATTTTTCCACGTAATTCATCTTCTCAGTACACGATCTAATTAACAATTATTCGATCTTCAAAAAAATTTTCCACAATGCAATTAAAAAAATTGTATTAATATTTCTTCATCTTTTTCAAACTTAAAAGTCTTAAATAAAAAAATGACATTACCTTAAAAATAAAAACTTAATTAAATGATAAAAAATGTTTATTATTTACAATTACAAACCGGAAGTGAATAGCCGAATAATCACAAGATCTGACAGAAATTTTTTACATCGAAAGTATACTGATAACATTCTCAAATCTCACAATAATAATATAAGGTCACATAAATATCCTGAGTAGCTAGTATAATAAATTCAATCTTTATAATTGCTTTATTTTCATCCGCTATCAATATAAAAAATAATAAAAAATAAGTCATTGTTTTTCAACAACAAAAAACTCCAGTAATAAGCTAATCTTTGTTTGCAATATTTTTAAATAATAAATAAAAGCAACTTTGTTAAGTTTCCTTATTCTTAATTGGATTTAATTTGCCAGAAATCTTTTTTTTTTCTGACGAATCCATATTTATCAGTATGAGCAAACTTATTGCTTGTAACAACATGTAAAAAATGTATTAATAATGTAACACGAATGGATGTAGCTAGTGGGAGGCCGCAGGTAGTTTTTTTTGCTTATACAATTCAGTAGTCACTTCATCTCTACTTCTCGCACTGTCTTTTACGGGTCAAACTGCAAATGTCTGGTGTTACCAGATCTAGTTCCACTTCTAACACCGTGTAATTTTGTCTTACAATTAGAAAAAATAAAATTTATTAATTATTTCATGTGCAATAAAATAAATTTTATACGTAAAATGATTTTACCGCCGTTATTTCATAAAAGTCATTATTCTTAAAATTTAAAGCGTACAAAAAAAAAATAAATCATTACTTCATGAATCAAAAGTGGATTTTTGTAGTGATTTTAGTGAATTATACTAGTGATTTATTTCAATGGTTTGTAAATATTTAATTGTAAGTTTAAGAAGAAAAAAAAATTTTTTTTTAAATTAAGAATTTTTCTTACATTTTCTTCCACTTAAAAACATTTTTTTAACACGTTATTTCTTCTTATCTTATTGCATAAAATATATCAAGAGTTACATCGTGACTTTAAATAAAAAAGTGATAAATTTATCTTCACGTTAAGCAAAAATTACTTTTAAATATTAACATAGTTAGATTATTTTAAAATGTTGTTTTTAAAATTAAAAAATATTTTCAAATCTTCATTTTTATTTAATCAAATTTTTGGACTAATTTTTTAAAAACAACAAACTTAAATTTAAGCTTAAAAAATTTGAAAATTAAACCAACTTGAAGTGAATTTTTTAAATTTATTGTTGTTGAAATTCAGCAGGTCAAGGTAAAATCTATATGTATCATTTTAGATTTACGTCCTTCATTTTGATTTTTCACAGCGTAAATCTTTTTAGCCTCGGATTGTCAGTCATTCTAATAACTAATCTTTTAATAGTAATTCAATTTTTTAAAAAATCTCTTAAACAACATAGAAAATTACAATGAAAATAATAATAATTATTCTAATACTAATATTGATAAATAAATAAAAAAAAAAAAAGATGCTTATCACAATTTTAACAAATTTTCTTATTATTTTATTTATAAAAAAAAAAAAAAAAAAAAAAAAAAAAAAAAACCATAAATTAAAAATAAAAAAATGTACTTGAAACAGAGAAGTGTCAGAGTGATTAATTTACGTATCAGATATCAGTTAAAACGCGAGCAACAAGATATTTTGCTTCTGATTATAAACAAGAATAGTTATTATTTATTTATGTTTTTTTCTGTCTCACTTGTTTACATTGTCTTGATCGTGGATTCATTTATGGTCACTTTAATTATTACGTCCTTGCCTGGTTCTAAGTTTTTGTATCAGCAGTGCTAATTACGGAATCGAAACTTAAACATCTTTAAAGATAAAATAATTATCGGAAAAATTATTTATTAGTTTACATTTCTTTAAAATTTTTAATTAATTTTAAAAATTAATACAAGTTACACTTGTATAAAATTGTTATTTCTTCCCTCCGTTGAAGACAATTCAATGAATTACTGATGCATTAACTTGATAAAAGATAATTTTTATATTGTGTTATAAAAAATATGATTATGTATAATGTTACATTGAAAATATTGTACGGATTTGTTGAAATACTCTGTTTCCGTTCGTGATGACCTTTTTGTATCCGCTTTTCTAAAAATTGTTATACTTTATTACTCAATATTAATTTTTAGCGACAATTGAGATTAAAAATTATTTATATTTTTAGTTTTCATGATTTTTAATTAATTTTTCAATTATAAAGTCTACATTTTAATCAATTTTTCATCATTTTTAGTTTAAATGTTATTACTTTTATTTCAAAAAATTATTCAGTGTTAATCAATTAATTAAAAAACATAAAAATTATAATTAAATTTTATTTGTTAATTAGTTGAGTTTGAGTATTTAAAACTTCAAAAATAAATTTTAATAGAACAAAATAAACTTCTTTAGATTTATTTACAGTCCGAAGAAAATAAATATTCTAAACAGTAAAGTCAATTTAAATTTTATAATTATTCTCAAAGTATTCTTACACTCTTAAAAAATAAAAACAAATTAATTTCAATAAACAATTTATTAATAATTGATTCATTTATTAAAATAAATATATTCTTCAGGTCAATGAAATTTATCATACTAAAGATTATTCTATTCATTAAAAAAAAATTCTGTGACATAAATTTACTTCAGTACAAAAATATTTATTTAAATGTCTGAATAAATGTTTATGTACAGTATAGTGATGGTATTTAAAGAGAAGTTATTTTTGTAAACAACTAATAATATTTTCTTCCACTACGATAAATCTTTATGTATGCTTACATATTAATAAAGCGTTAAAATTACTGATGTAACTATAAATTTCTTGAGAGAAAAAAATTCTTTTGAAGAAAAAAAAAAAAACAGCAATTTTATGATAAGAAATTAATTTTTTTTTAATTTTAAACAATTTTATTTCTTTTCGGAAGAAATATAAATTTTTCTTTCAGTAACTTTCTTGTAGAAAAAAAGTTTTCTAGATCTGGAAAAAAACAATTTTGGATTAAAATTCACAAGTTGTCAATCTAAAATTAATTTTTTCAAACCAAAAATACTTGTTTTTAACGAGAAAAATTTACTGCGAGAAAAATGTATATTTTTTCAGCTAAAAATAAAATTGTTTTAATTTTTCAACAAAATAATTTCTTACAAAATTTCTCATTTTTTTTTAAAAGAAATTTTGTCTCTCAGTGAATAATAATTATTCCAAATTTAAATTAAAGTCAAAAATGAATTTTTCTTGAAATTAAAATATATTTTATGTGTATTATATTATACAAAATTTTATTTTCAAGTCGTCGGGTAAAAATGCCTTAAATAAATTAATAAGTAATTTTATGTTGGCCCATTTAAAATTTTTTTTCCAAATCAAAAAAATTTTTTTAGACAAGAAAGATCCTACTAGAAAAATTTGTATTTCTTCAGGTAAAAAATAAAATTCTTGAAAATTTTCAACAAATTAATTTCTTATTACAACAATGTTAATTTTTGTCAAAATAAATTTGTTTTCTCAGTGCATTCTTAAGCACTTATTATCAATTAAAAATTGTAATTTTAATATAATAACTCTTTGGATAAACTTTTTAATTATAATAAAAATTAACGCTAACGATAAATTGGGTAAAAATGCCTTGAATAAATTAATAAGTAATTTTATATTGGTAAAAAAAATTAAATTGTGGCAAGGAATTAATAATACATTATCTTTAAAATTTTGTGTTACAAAATTCACTTGAATTAATAGAAATTTAATTTATTTATTAAAGTATTATCAACAAATCTGATTATAACAAAAGGTTTATTTCTTCTCTTGTACTTACATTTTTAATAATATTTTTCAAGTAATATGAAACCGGAAACATAATTAAAAGAATATTGAGTAAATAGTAAATTAAAAGAATCTAGGGCATAAAACTCATCAAATCAATAACAATGACTACAAAATAAAAGGAAATATTAAACCTACGTTGCTCTGTCCTCAACGTGACCGTGTGGCCTAACGGATAAGGCGTCGGACTTCGGATCCGAAGATTGCAGGTTCGAGTCCTGTCACGGTCGGCCCTTATTTTTTTTATTTCTTCATTCGATAAAAAACAATTTACCTTTTTTATAAATTATTGATAAACACATTTAAAAAAAAAATAATTACAACAATTAAAAATTAGTGTTATATAAATAAGCTTTAAAAATAATCTATAAAATAATTTTATTATTTTTACAGCGTAATATTTATAGTTAATTTTAATTTTAATGATCTGAACAAATAAAATAAAATAACTGTAATTTTTGAGATCAGACGCGCCAACAATACGATAGTATTTAATATATTCAAACAATGTTAATTATTTACTCATTTATCTGTCAGAGAGATAAAAAAATATTTCCGTGCTACTTTGCATGGCTATTACAAATTACATAATTGCAAAAAATTTTATTTTAAGAATAATTATTTTTAATTATAGAATTTATTTAAACGATGAACAAGTATCGTATATTATAAGTTATAAGTTGGTTATAAATGAGTTTTAAATAGTTTAGTGTAATTCAACAGATGCATCCGTAGTAAATTGATCTTATTTAACCTTTGTGCATTCTTTTAGAGCAACCATTCGTTTTCTCAGTGTTTGTTCTACTGAGTTGAGTTTAGTTTAACTTTATCCATAAAGATATTAACCCAAATGATAAAAAATTTATTATTTTATTATAACGTATATTTTTTTTTATATTTATGTTACAGCTCGCGTGTGAACACAAAACTAAGTCCCGTCGTCGAGAAGCAGCAGAGCAGCGCAGAATCAGCAGGAAAATTTCGCCAAAATCACGCTTTTATCAACGCAATAACTGATTTGACCCGGCAAATTCATTGTTTCTGATTTTATTCTTACAATCCTTTTTTTTTTTACGAAGCCCAGATTTACACAACCGCGCCGATATCGTAGAATGGTAGAAGGTGAACCACACTCAAAGCCCAATAATAGTAAGTTTAATAAGTTGATAGTTTACTTTTGATTAGAAAAAAAATTTATTAAGAACGGGGCTGCTGTTATAATTTAAAAAACAATAATTAAATTTTTAGTTTAATTATTGTAAAAAAATTATTTAATTATTTTCCAATAATAGTAAGCTTAATAAGTTAATAGTTTACTTTTGATTAGAAAAAAAATTTATTAAAAACGGGGCTGTTTTTATAATTTAAAAAACAATAATTAATTTTCAAATTTAATTATTGTAAAAAAATTATTTAATTATTGCGCAATAATAGTAAGTTTAATAAGTTAATAGTTTACTTTTAATTAGAAAAAAAAATTCATTAAAAACAGAGCTGTTTTTATTATTTAGAAAACAATAATTAAATTTCAAATTTAATCATTGTAAAAAAGTTTTAATTATTAATTATAAACGAAATTTTTAAATTACTTTACTTTTTTCATTAATTTTAATTTCAAGTTTTTTTAATAATTTTAAAGTATATGAATAATTTATTGAGACTAATTTTTAATAAATTTTATTAGATCTATATTTGAAATTTTAATTAAAAAGAAAAACAATATAATCAATTCTGTAATTGAAAAAGCACCATTTAGCTACACTTGAAATGGATAGGTAGATTTCTTGTTTAAATATTGACAAAAACAATATTTAAAAATAGGAATTGTAATATATGAAAGTTATTTGAAGATAAAGCTAAAAATCATTTTTTTTTTTAATTTTCCCAACTACAAAATAAATTGAAGAAAGTACTAAAGGCGACGAATAATAACTTAAATTCAAGATAATTATGTGAATTTCAACGCAAATTTGATAGATTTAAGCTATCTTTTACGGCTTAAGAATGATTTGAAGAAAAGGGGCCTTTCATAGAAAAATTTTTTAAAGTTTTGAAAGTCACGGAATAAATTAAAAAATATAAATACATATATAAACTTTTGAGTCAATGATAAAATTATGATAAGATTTTATATTATGACAAAATTTTCTTAAAATTATGACATGACACAGGCTACAATATATAGATTTATAAAGAAATCTACTTAAAAATGATTAATAATTAAAATAAAGATTAACATTTTGATATTTTATCACTAAAATCAAACCCGGTCAATTTTTTTTTATTTCAAGTATTAAATTTTATTTTTATATTTAAAATATTTTATTTTCTGAAATAGATTTTTTATAATCTCAATTTATTTTTAATTGATTACTAATTATATTTATGTAATTAATATTACATTTTTATACTTATATAAAATGATCCGATTGAGTTTTAATGTTTTAATACCTTGAATCTATTTTTGTAACTCAAAAAAAAATACTTTGTATAGTTTTTAAAATCAATATCTTTACAATTAAATTTTTTTTCAACTTTTTCTATATAATTCATAAATAAAAAAACTTACAATTTAATTTTCAGAGTGTGATGTAAAGGACAATCGTCTAAACGGCTGCGGTTCAAAAGACCTAGAACTTGCCGGTAAATATTAATAAATTTAAAATAAAAAATAAAATTATCGAAAAACTATAATAATATCAATAATATAAAAAAATTGTTTAACACAGGTATTGGGTCAAAAGGTAAATCCTTAGACCCCGAAAAAGGATCATACATAAAAGCTGACTTCGAGAAAGCTATCGAACTAACCGGTGAGTATAAAATCATAATTTTGTTTAATAGTTATTTATATGAAAATTAACATGATATTAAAGTTAGCCGTCACTTCATAATTTTTAAAATTTTCTTTAATAAATAAATTATGGTAAAAAAAAATTGACATTTAAAAATTTATAAAAACTACAAATGCAATTTTTTAAAAATAATTTTTTACTACAAATTTTTTTCTTAAAAAAAATTTTAAAAATTGACAAGTGACAGCTAAATTAAATGTCATGAAAATTAACTTGGCAGATAGTTGATAATTTTAAGAATTTTTGTAACAAATAAATTATGGCAAAAAAAAAATTTATAAAAAAAATTGACATTTAGAAATTTTAAAAAACTACAAATGCAATTTTTTAAAAATCATTTTTTACTACAAATTTTTTTCTTAAAAAAAATTTAAAAAATTGTCAAGTGACAACTAAATTAAATGTCATGAAAATTAACTTAGCAGATCGTTGATAATTTTAAGAATATTTGTAACAAAAAGTTTATAGCAAAAAAAAATTGATATTTAAAAATTTTTAAAAACTACAAATACAATTTTTTAAGAATAATTTTTTGGAAGAAATTTATTTGTTAAAAAAAATAAAAAAATTGTCAAGTGACAGCTAACTTTAATGTCATGTTATTTATTTAAATAAACTACTGATAACCAAATAAGTATTTATACTGCATTAATATTGATACAGCATAAATATTAATTGGGTAGTTTGATTACTAAAAATCCAGATAATAATTATGATAATTGTTTTTGTTTAAAAATAAAATAGAATATGGAAAGTTTCACTACTTTCTGCTGGCGGTATGCGGGTTCGTCAGTACGAGCGAGGAGATGGACGTAATTTCTATGTCCTTTATCCTGCCGAGTGCACAATGTGACTTGAACTTGAGTACCGCGGCCAAGGGATGGCTCAGCTCAATCATATTCATTGGGATGATGGCAGGAGCTTATGCATGGGGTTCGGTCGCGGATGCACTGGGCCGACGCAAAGTTCTTATCGTTATCTCATTTATGAACGCTTTATGCATTGTTGCCTCCAGTTTCAGCCAGTCCTATGAACTTTTTTTGTTCTTCCGTTTTTTAAACGGTGCTGCGTAAGTTTATTTATTTATTTATTATTATTATTATTATTATTATTATTATTAGTATTAGTTTAATGATAAAAGACATTTGTTTTTTTAAAAGATAAAAATTAAAAAAAAAATCAACAAATTATTGAAAAAAATAATTTGATTAATTAAAAAAAAAATTACAGTAAATTTTGAGTTTCAAAAAATTAGCTATGTAATTAAAAGAATAAGGAAAATGTTGTCTCCGGCGTATTGATATGATAAAATAAGTTTTAAATTAATGAGTGTGAATTTAGCAGATATCTGATAATTTTTTAAAAATTTATAAACAATTTATTTGTTACAGAAGAAATAGTATAAAAAAATGCATATGGAAATTTTCACAAATTTTTTATAATTTTTTTCAGAACAATTAAGTTAAAATTAATCTAAAAATTCTCAAAAATTAGCTGTCTGCTGAATTTACCCTCATTTAAATTAAATTAAGTATAATTGGGAAGGTCTAGATCTCAATTTATGCCTTTCTAATGTTTTATGTGGTTTTCAGCAATAGTTCATTTATTATGATAAGTTTTTGAAGTAGTCATAAATAGATTCGAATTTCGAGATAAAATTTCAATTCAATTTATTTACCAGTATTAATACACGATTTAGTCGTGTCTCATAGAGTTGAGAAATATCAACTGTGTATGGGACTGATTACAATATAAAATATAATATATAGGATATAAATATAAATTTTAAAATATAAATATTGAACGATATGAAAAATAATTTGTTTATTTATTTTGTTTTGTACATATTAATGTAGTTATACGTCAAAAATTAATTTATATAACTAAGAGATTAAGGACGAGTTTTTCAATCCGAGATAAAATTTTATCAAGGATAAAATTATTATTGTCGGTATATCTATAAACATGAAATATATATATAAAGATATTGGCGTAGGATAAAATATTATCTTGGATTGAAAAACTAGCCCTAAGAAAAAATTTTTAACGGGAATATCTTTATCATAAATTGGTTTTGATATTTTTTCATCGATAATCATTTATGATTCAAGTAATTGAGAGAATAAGGAAGATTTTGTGATGAGCATATTATTATTTGGTATAATCAGAAAAGTCTTGATAAGAATTTTTGTATCTTCTTATGGTTTTATATATGTATCTTTCAGTAACAGTCAATTTTTTATATTAAATTTTTGAAGGAGTTTTGAATAGTTTTTTGGTTCTATAAATTTATTCCGTCACTTTTTCCATTAAATTATTTTTAATTGATGTTGTCATAGCACTATTATTTTTGAAATTTATTTATAAAGAACCTAAATTATCTATAGTGGTATTATAAATATCAAAAAATCATAGAGCCAAATTTTTCTTATTCATAATCCGTAAATCTCGTTTGTTTGCATTGATAACCAGTTTTTAATAAATTAAATTTAAAATCACCAAACACTTGACTATTTTTAGTTTTATTGAAAAAAATATATATCATAAAAAAAAAATAAAAAATTTCATTCAGTTTTTTTTTTTTTTTTAATTAATTTTTACATATAAATTTCTTAATAATAATTTTTCTTTTAATCGTAAAAATTATCAGCTGTAATTTTTTTTTAATTCTCAAAATATTTATTAAAAAGAAATAAATGTCTCTTTATTAATGACATTAAAGTTAGCTGTCACTTGACAATTTTTTAATTTTCTTTAACAAAAAAATTTGTTCTAAAAAATTATTTTCAAAAAATTGTATTTTTTAATTTATTAAAATTTCTACAAGTCCATTTTTTTAATAATTTTTTTTTTTGCTGTAATTTATTTGTTAAAGAAAATAACAAAAATTGTGAAGTGACAGCTAAATTTAATGAAAATCTTTATTATTAAAAATATAATATTTACTCCATAAATGTAGCAATAACTAATTAAAAAAATGAAATAAACAGTTTAGGTGGCAGTGGACCGGTTATCTGGTCATACTTTGCTGAATTCCAGCCAAAATCAAAGCGTGGTTCGATGCTGTCATTCATGGCAGCATTTTGGACCCTGGGAAATCTATTTGTCGCTGGATTAGCGTGGCTGATAATTCCACATGACATCGGTATCACAAGTACTTCATTCACATTCAACTCTTGGCGAATTTTCCTGCTGATCTGCGCTGCTCCGTCATTCATCGTGGCGGGACTACTGTTATTACTGCCAGAGTCACCAAAATATTTATTATCACGCGGTAGATACGACGAGGCACTGAATATATTCCGTAATATATACGCTATTAATACTGGAAAACCACGTGAAAGTTACACGGTTAAAGAGTTAATCCTCGACGACTTTGGCAACAGCAAAAATGTCGTAGAGCCCATTAAGAGTACAGGAGGCACTATTGCTAGCGGTGGTGGTACCAAAGATAATAATAATAAGAAAAAAAATAAGTACAAGATTATGTTTGGTGATATTATGGATAATAGTAAACAATTGTTTGTATCACCAATACTGCGTTTTACAGTGATATCTATAGTTATAAATTTTACATTTCACATTGGTTACTATGGTCTTATGATGTGGTTCCCGGAATTGTTTAACCGTTTTGATCTTTTCAATCAACGTAATCCTAATCAAAATACAGATATTTGTCAAGTTACTGAATTTTATATTAAAGTTAAGAATAATATTACTGAGCAAGACCAACCTTGCGATAGCAAAATTGGGGAAGCTGTTTTTATTGAATCACTTATTACTGTTGCTTCGGCGATACCGGCTAATATTCTTGCTGTTCTTGGTATGGACCGTTTGGGCCGAAAGTTTTTCCTTGGTAAGATTTTTTTTTAGTCTATTTTTATATTTAATATTTTGATTATTTAAATAACTTAATCTTGGGAATTTGAACGATAAATCATTGAGAAAAAAAATACTATTCAATTAACAATTTTTTGGTTCAAGAAACTCGATGACGATCAAATATTCTATTATTATTAATTATTAATTTCTGAAGAGAAGAGCATCAATATTTATCTTTGGATAATAGATAAACAAGAGAATAGTTTCATTTAAATTAAGTAAAAATTATTTCAATCAATTTCACAAGTTCTTGAACTAAGAATATATATTCTTGAAAATTTTCAAGAACATAAATACTTGTATCAAAAAAATTTTCTTAATAAAAGTTTTTTTTTTTCTCAGTGATGAAGATGTTAAATTATAAGAATTGCACGTTTTGCTGATTTATTTCATCTTCATCAGGCAAACTAAAAATAAAAAAATTATTTTTAGTTAATACAAATATTTGACATATAAAATACAAACAAATGAAAATAACAATATTTACTCTTATGTTGCAATTCTTATAATTTAACATCTTCATTTATTGTCCAAATTCTCAAGATTAAGTTATTTGAATATTTCAAATATGGACGAGAACTTAAATATAAATTTTGATTATTATTTACAAGTGGGTCAACTCCACTTTGGATCACAATTAAGTGAAAAAATAACATTTTCTAATTTTTTTTACTCTGGCTTGTTTTTACGGCGCATTTATGATATAAACATGCCGTGAAAGGAAAAAATAAAGATTTTGATAAGTTTTTTACCTTTTGACTTAACTTTGACTTGATAAAAAAAAATTTTTTTTTTTTTTAATTTCAGTGGCTATCTCCCTCAAAAGTTGGAAAAAAAAATGGCTTTCATGTTTTTGAATAAAAATTTTTTTCATCTTTTTTTGACATTTTTTTTTGGGAAGTACTTAAAAAAACGAACATCAAAAAAAAAATTTAACATGGTCCAGCATGGGTTGACCCCACTTATAAATAATTACCAAAATTTTTTATAAAACTAATTAAATATTACTTATTTCTAATT
The DNA here is from genome assembly GCA_000956155.1 of Cotesia vestalis. Classification (NCBI taxonomy): domain Eukaryota; kingdom Metazoa; phylum Arthropoda; class Insecta; order Hymenoptera; family Braconidae; genus Cotesia; species Cotesia vestalis. The sequence goes on along the minus strand of JZSA01001707.1, from coordinate 55,005 downwards.
GCAGTTTTTAGTACACTGTCATCAGGCGCTTGCTCTGTTGGATTATATTTTGTTTATAACAAAGTACACAACGTAATAGTATCAGCATTCTTCAGCGGTGTAATAAGTTGTGGTAACGCGGCGTTAGACTGTCTTATCACCGAAGTATTTCCTACAAATTTACGTGCCACTGGTATCGCTATTTCGATGGTAGCAGCTCGACTTGGTGGTATTATTGGTAATATCGTCATAGCTCAGTTATTAGACATGTATTGTCCTGCACCTACATTTATCGTGGCTGCTCTTCTTATTGGTAATAATATATATTTTATTTTATTATTAAATATGAAGTAATTTATTGTCAATAACGATTTCATTAATAATAAAATTTTTTTTTTTTCAGGAGGAGGATTACTATCATTATTTTTACCAAACACAACTCGTGAACCACTTTCCTGACACCGGCAAAATAAAAAGTCAACGTTTAAATATTCCATGTATAGTTCACACAAAGCATTTGTGAAATAAGAGCATTTCTAAACGTAGAAAAATAACAATAACAATAATGGAGATAAGAATCACGTGTAGCTAAAATTCATCAGACAGGGTAGAGATTAACGTAGTCTAGATATATTTTCTTCAATAAAAAAAAAAAATAATGATATCCATTAATTGTATGTTATAAGACTAACTGAGTGTCACAAGCGTGATCTGAATGGCTGATAATAATTACTCAAAATGTTTAGTATTGAATGTGTGAGAAAATTAAATAATAAATAATAATAATCATTTTAATAATTAAAATGATCAATGTTAAAAATTTATCGATATTTAATAGTATAGTTAGATCTATAGAAACGCTCAATTGACTTTTTCTATTATATATTAAAAGAAAAAACACCTCGAACCGTATCTCCAATATTTTTGTATTATTAATTTTTCTTGCATTATTCATTCAATTTATTTTATTACTATACGTTTAAAATTATTATGTAATAACTTTTTATTTAGAAACATCGCAATTTTATTGCATTTAGATATTATCATTTGTGATAAATCACAAATTCATTTTTTGAAAATAAAGATTATAATATAAATATCGTTTTTGTGTTATTGGATGATAATTTTAAAATTTAATTAAGAAGGTCCTTTCGACATCAATGTTAAATAAAAAATTTTAAATTATGCATAAAATTAATTTTTATCTAATAATTAAAGTCCTTATTTATCTATTAGTAAAGTTTAATTTATTCTTCACCCTGCAAATTTTTGAAAAAAAAAAAATTTACAAAAATGTTAGTATTTTTTCCGAGTCTTACGAGAAAGTCAGACCTCAACAACTTTCTCGTAACACACTGAGTGAAAAAAATTTTCAGATAGTAGCTTGTATAATCCAGATATCACCCAGTATAATCTGGATTATACTAGCTACTGTCTGAAAAAATTTTTCACCACAGATATCACTGAGTATAATCTGAGATGATATCCAGTGCCATCTTGTTCTTTCCGTGCAGATGGGATAAAAATAAAGTTTGGAAAATCCAAAAGTGCACGACTCATAATGCTCATTTAATTATGAAATATTAATAAAATAAAATATGTGAAAAAAATATATGACAGCTAAAATAGCACGATAATGCGTACGCGCCACTAGTGGGATAAATGTACACAAAACATATAGATGTAGTCTTCTGGTTTTTGTTTCATGTTATTAATTGTACATAAACGACACTGAATTACCTAGCCATTCGCATTCGGGTTTTTTATTTTAATTTATCGAATATTGACTACATTACAGTTGTTGTGACTCAACTGGAGCGAAAGGACCTCCTTAAATCCTGATTCATTATTTCCATGTTAAAAAAAAAAAAAATAGTTAATAAGCTTTAATATCAATTAAGTGATAAAAAATAATTATAAAAACAATAAAAATTACTGGGGATTTAAAAAACTTAAATCAATTGGTAATAAATAATAAAAACCAAAAATAAATAAAAGATAACCTGGTTCAAGTCCATGGATGTTTAATTTCTTGTTTTATTATTGATTTATAAACCATTAAAACTTGATTACAAAAGAGAATGAGGTGAAATTACTCTCTTAACATCTTTTCCTTTTGTCTGGCAAGCTTCTTTTTGCTCAATTTTTTTTTCGATGGCTCTTCTTCGGTGGCTTTGGTAACCACGTCTTCTTTTTCAGTCAAAATGACTTCAATGTGACAAGGTGAGCTCATGTAAGCTGTAAAAAAATAGAAATAAAAATTATAATTGTACATAAATCACTAAGTAAGAAATTTCATGAATTACAGTTTTAAATAAAGTTTGAATTATCTTTAAAAATTTATTTGATACTTTAATTTCAAATCTTGGAGTCGAATAAATACATAAAATAATTTTGGAAATGAAACTTACGATTAATACGACCGTGAGCACGGTAAGTCCTTCTACGTAAACACGGAGCATGGTTGACCTGAATGTGGTCAATGACCAATCTGTCAACATCCAAACCCTTGTAATCAGCATTGGACTCGGCGTTACGCAAAAGCTGGAGCAAAAATTCAGCCGATTTCTTGGGCCATCTACCTTGGGTTGTTCCAAACTGCTTCGCTTGAGCGCAACGTCCAACACCACCATTGAATCGTCTGAATGGGACGCACTCTTTGTGTTCCATTACAGCCTTAAGATATTTTTGAGCTCTTCTCAGAGTCAAGTTTTTAATAGCTCTTGCTGTTTCATGGGTATTCTGTAATTTTAAATTGATAAATAAATTATTTGTTAATTCTCGTTAATAAATTTTTTTATCAATGCAATAAAAAAATGATATTTGGAATTTTATAGTTCAAGTAATTTAGTAAATATCATCAGAAGTCAAAAAAGTATAGTTTCTGAATTTTTAAAAATTATTAATTAAGGTAGTACGAGCGGGTTGCGGTCAACCAGCCAGATCGACAACATTTCGAATTATCAAAACTCTAGAAAATTTTAAATTCCGCTACATTCAAAGTTCATAAAATACATTAGCTTAAATAAAATATCAGCCGAAAAACAATTTTGTAAATTATAAAACACCGAGCTCTTGAATATAGATAAGCATAAATCTTATATTCCTCAAGAGTTAAAATTAATTTAAAATTTAATTTCGAAAAAGGTTCGTTTTGACGTATACTCATCCGAATAATGATTCGGCCGAAAATTACTCATCCAAATAATTATATATTTAAATTTTTTGGTTAAATGAGTGTTCGTCTGTTCACTCATTTCGGCATAAAAATTTTCGTTGTTATATTTTTTAATTTATTGAGACTTGGTGACTTTGAAAGATTCTATTAATATAGCTATAGTTTCTTCCTCTATGCAAAATTATATTTTCGGAATTTTAAAATTTGTAAAATTAATTATTTTAAATTACATTTAATATTAACTTTCCAAGTTCTAGTAATTTATTAATTCGGAATGTTGTCAGTCTGACTAGTTGACTGAGGGTAGGTATCGACTCTACCGCGGTCAGGGGAGAGCAGTAACCATATGATTTTTCTCAATATCAGACACACATTTAACATTAACTAATGGCGGCGTTTATTTTTCCTTCAATTAATACACTTTAATTAATCGAGCAAGTGTTTTAATTATTCAAATTCAAAGTTAATATGATCATATATTTTGGATAGGAGCTAAGGTTAGACACGCGGTTGATTATAGTGTGTATGTTGAATAAGAATAATAATGTATTGTTGATAATAATTATCATATTTTCAAATGGCAATTATTAATTCATTAATCCTTGGCTCAATGAACTTGTTGACTAAATTTAATTTACGGATCAGATTTTTCTATGCGACTGTAATACAGCGCGAGTTTATTTGGACCCAAGTTGAGATTATCAACGAAAAGTTGCGAATTTTATCAAATTTAGACATCAAATAAATCACGGAATTTAAACAACCCGAGTTTTTATTGTTATTAATTATTTATTTAAATAATTAGGCAATTTCCTTCAAATTTTCGGAATTGATTTAGACAAATTTCAACTTCATATTAAAAAAAAATCAAGCCTTTTATCCAAAGTTGCCTTGGTGCTCGTACAACCTTAATTGAAAAATGTTTATTAGTTGGAGTAAAATTCAAAGTTAGGTATAAGTGCTTGACTGTCAAGCTACTCAAGTTATTGACAGTACTCTGAACAGCACCTATCTGACAATTTCCACGTTTTTAAATAAAATACTTTCTAGAAATGCATATTTAAATGATACTGAAATCAACAGACGTTTAAAATTCATTTGATTTATTTCATTAATTAAGTTAGAACTTAAAAAATATTTTTGAAAAATTCCACTTATAGTTTTTCAAATTTTTTACATTAAAATTTTACTTTTTATTGTTTTTTAATAAAAAAAAAAAATTGTCAAATGTCTGCCAAATAAATTTTTATAAATTTATTTGACTCGTAGTTTTTAATAAATTGAATAAATTTTTTCTACATCTCCATTTATTTAGTATACTTGACATCAACAAAGAGATGTCTGTTGCTATCAGCACATAGTTCTTGTAGAAGGTGTCGAGAGTCATGAGTTGAGATCATAAAATTTAGAGGTTAGTGCACATTGTAAAAAAATAAAAAAAATTAAATACTCACTTTAAAATGTACCCTCAAATTGGAACCGCGAGCTTTGCACGACTTGGTGATATTAGACGGCTCCTTTGAATAACGGCCCATTTTGTCTACAAATAAAAAACACTTTATTAATAAAATTAACCTTACAAACAATATGAACGCAAGCAACAAGCCAGCGATGGATGCAACGTGTTACTTGACACTAAATATTTATCACTCTGTCGAGATTTGAACAATAACTATTTAATTAAAATAAAATTTGGAAATTTTATCTTTTATTTGATGATTTTTTTATTCATTAATATTTTGTCTAATTAAAGATGTAATTAGATTTTTTTACAGCAATGCGGAATCGAACATACCTTCGTGCGATACGCTTAGGGAAAGAGAAAGACCGATCAAAACGACGTTAAGGACGTTGTTTCAACGCAACTAGAATTTCCGGGAAGAATGCGCCATCTTCTGGCTTTTTCAAATCTTCTGTACTACACTCGAATTACTGCAAGTTCTTAAAGCGTTTTTTGCTACAGATTGCTCCAATTACACGTAATTTATTCATGCAGTAAGTAAAAAATACTTAAACAATTTTTCTATTGTTTAAATATTTATTTTTATATTGATTTTATTGCTTTTTTTTATGGGATTTTATTTTTACGCTTTTAAAAATTTTTTAGGGAGTGAACAGGAACTTTGGCAGAAGTGATCGTAGCTGTCAATAAAAAAGAGACTATTCTGAGTGACAAATAACAATTGGCGATAAATACATAAGTATTTATGAACAATTGAAATTTAATTTTCGAGTAATTAATATCGATTTTTAATTGTGCAGTTAATTAATCAGTAGTTGAAAGTAAAAAGTAATTTTATTGATTTATATTCGGTAAAAGTTTTAGTAAAGTAATTGTTTGGTTAGTTTTTTATTGACAATTAATTATTGTTTAAGTCAACAATATTTATTTAATTTTTAAAAATTTTATAAAAGTAATTTGTTTTATTAAACAAAAGAAATTTATTTGTGAAGTCATGAATTATAGTTTTTAATAATTTGCTTAAAATAAAATAAATAAATAAATTAAGTGAATTTTTTGATTAAAAAAAATAGTAATTGTAATTAAAAAGTTGATATAAAAAAATAATGTCGAAAAATAAATTGAATTTAACACTACCTGCTGGTTCTATTGAACCGGCACCGGTGGTATCTCCATCACCACCAGTACCTCCTCTTCCAAGCTACCCGGAACCACCTGTAATACCTGAGTAAGATTAATTTTATTTATAAATATATTAAGTGGTAAAAATTCGATAAATTAATTAACTGATAAATTTTTCAGCGGTGTAATGGGAAAAATCAGTATCGATGCGATACAAGAAAGATTAGAAGAGTTAGAAATGGACGAGGAGCAGAGAAAACGCTTGGAGAGTTTCTTGGGACAAAAGGAGCAAGTCGGCGAGCTCTGTGATGATGATTTTGAAAAGCTGGGCGAACTGGGAGCTGGCAATGGAGGCGTTGTCATGAAAGTTAGACATAAAAAATATGGTTTGATTATGGCACGAAAGGTAAATAAATTTTTATTGCGAAAAAAAAATATTGATTTATATATCATTGATTTGTTTACTTATTGATAATTTCAGTTAATACACTTAGAAGTCAAGCCAGCGATTAAGAAACAAATTATTCGTGAGCTTAAAGTACTTCATGAGTGTAATTTTGCTCATATTGTTGGATTTTACGGAGCATTTTACAGGTAATTTATTTAGTTTGTAAATCATTTTTTTTGCGTCATTTTTAATTTTATTTTTACTCTTATTTGATTAAACGTTAAAATTTTTCAAGATAACAATACTTGTTAGATTAATTTTATCGCATAATTTTTTTTATTGTTATAAAAATAGGCATGACATTTTTCCTTAAAAAAAAAAAAAAATGCTTAGTAAACATTGACATCCGGATAATGGCTATATCAATACACACTCTCCAGTGTATCAAGGAAGTCAATAAAGCAATCCATAAAATTAATTTAAAATAATTTGTGTTACTAATGCGCCAAAAGGGCGTATGAAAAAAATTGTTTTCACTCCAACTAACTTAAAAATGTCTTAACATTTAGCATTTTTGGCTTTAAAATTTTTTTTGTCTTAGAGCCAAAAGGGCGTAGGGTAAAAGACCCCATTATTGGTGGGGACCCCATTGCTGACACTTTCTTTGATTTTGATACTTATTCAATTAATGAAATTATTCATTTCAATAATGAATATGTTATTTCTAATCTTTAAGACCTTTAGGTCAAAAAAAATTTTATTTTTATTCCAAGTAGAACATTTTTTCATTGAAAGAAAAAGTTGAATTGAATTTATTGATTTATGCTAAAGCCTTCGCTGGCCAAATGGCAAAAGAAAAAATATATATTATGTGAATACAATACATATTTAAAATTTTTTAGTTTCAACAGAATTATTAGAACTTATATATACTTAAATATTATAAAATTAGAGTAATAGTAATATTGTTTAAATAGTCTTTTTGTAAAAAAATAGTTTGAATTTAAATTATTGTTAATAGTTTGCAACATTCATAATTTTGATTTGAATGATTTAACTGAAAATTAATTTTACAATTTAGATATCTAGATTAAAAATCTAGAAAAAAAAGGTAGTCAAAAAGTGTCACTAATAAGGATTAAAGGTGCCACCAATGGGGTCTTTTACCTTATGCAAAAAAAATTTTTTTATTCACTTTTCTTACAGATCTGAATGTTATAAACATTTTTAGGTTGGTTGGAGAAAAAAAATTTTTTGTATACGTCCTTTTGGGATTAGTAATAAGAATTATTAACGAAAATTTATTTGCTTATAATTATAGTGATGGAGAAATAAGTATATGTATGGAGTACATGGACGGTGGGTCACTGGACTTGATTTTAAAAAAAGCAGGCCGTATACCCGAACCAATTCTAGGAACAATAACATCAGCAGTAAGTCTAAATACTTATAAATTACAAATACTTTATTAACAAATTTACACTTTTATTTTTAAACAATTTATTTATAATTTTAATAGTAAGTTTCACTATAAATAATACTCTTTGGATAATTTCTGATACAATATCTTCTGAATTCATCGTATGCCCACAAAAATAATCCAAGAGGCAAACAAGGTAGAAACCAGTAGGGATCAATAGGGAACGTTTTAAGTATTCTTCCAATACCCGGCGTGTATAAAATAAAAGCAGTCAACAGTATTTCAAAAAGAAATGAAATATTCAAGAACCAATTATCCATTCCCTGTTGAATCAGAGAATTTCTTCTCGTTTTGCACATCAACAAGTCAATCATTTGAGTAGTAACAATCGAGATAAAGTATCCAGTTCTCGCTTCGCTTAGCAGCTCCATGCGGCTCTGGTAATTCCACATCTGGCCATAAGAATCTTTCAAGTCATCAATGTTCTTATTTTCCCAATCCTGTCTCAGACCAAACAGATCTCCCGGTAAAAAGCCATGATAACCGAGTATAAAAAAATAATTTGTGAAACCCGCTAGTGCCTGAGTCATACCGATTTGTCCATAAGCAACTGAAATCAGTCGCTTGTTAACTAGTTTATCATACTGGGGATTTCTTGGAGGACGCTTCATAATATCTGACTCGGGTTTTTCATAAGCCAGCGCTATTGCCGGGAGCATGTCTGTTCCAATATCAATGCACAGCACCAGTTCCATGACTAAAGGCAGAGGAATTGATAAAATCAGCCCGCTTAACATCGGTAACATTTCAGGGATTCCTGAAGTAAGCGTATAAGCGATTGATTTTTTTAAATTATCAAAAATCAGTCTACCTTCTTCAATTCCTGTAACGATTGACGAAAAATTGTCGTCCATCAGCACCATATCTGCTGCGCTTTTGGCAACATCCGATCCTGTTACACCCATAGCAATACCGATGTCTGCTTTGCGTAGCGCCGGAGAATCATTAACTCCGTCGCCGGTAACCGCAACTATTTCTCCAAGCCGTTGGCAGCTTTCGACGATTATTAGTTTTTGCTGGGGCGACGTTCGAGCAAATACTATTTCTTCATAACTTTTTATAAGATTATCCAGATCATTGTCAGTCATAAATCGTAACTCTGTTCCAGTTACAATCACCGCCTTGTAATTTTCTTCGACACTGTTTGAATTTGAAGAAACAGTCGATAGTTTATTGTTGTTATTATTGTTAAATTTGTTATCCAAGTGGAGTAATTTTTCAAAACGTGTCTCATGACCCTCGCCGATAATTCCTATCATTTTGGCGATAGCCATCGCAGTGACAGGGTGATCACCAGTCACCATTATTACTTTAATCCCAGCTGCACGACAAGTATGAACTGCGTCTGGCACTGAAGGTCTTGGAGGATCCAACAAACTCAACAGCCCCATAAATCTGTAACCTCTCATCGGAAAATTATATTTCTCAATCATTGAAGTGTCAAATTCGTAATTCTCAGCGTAGTCTGTGTATGGCAAGAAAAAATCACAGTAAGCAAGTACGCGCTCACCTAAAAATCCCAATTCAGTACAAGCGTGTTTTGCTTCCAGAATGTCCTGCGGAGTCAAAGGTCTCGTGGTTCCGTCCATCGACAAAATATCCGAACAAAAGTCCATAATAACCTCCGGCGCTCCTTTAATGAAAATATTGAAGCCCTTGTCATCACGGTGTATCGAAAGTTGATACTTGGTAACCGAGCTGAATGGAATTTCAGCTACTTTAGGATAATTCGCGCGGTATCGCTTCGTCGAATGAATATGCTCGCAGAATCTAATTATTCCCGTTTCAGATGCGTCGCCAATAACATCACGATCCTCGATCCGTATGAATAAATCCGAGTCAACACGAAATTCTGCTCTCAGGCACAAAGTAGCGGCCTTTATCACGGAATTGAATGCTGGTTTTTCGAGCAACAAATCACGCTCGACTCCCAGATTACCGAGAACCGCTGATACGTGGTGGCGGATATTTCCAAACCAAATATTCGAGACGGTCATTTTATTGAGCGTTAGCGTGCCGGTTTTGTCGGAGCATATCGTCGATGTGCTTCCAAGCGTCTCAACAGCTTCCAAGTTGCGGACGAGACAATTTTTGCTGGCCATTTTTTTGGCTGTCAAAGTTAGACTTGTTGTCACTGTGACGAGCAAAACCTCGGGTACATTTGATATTACGATGCTCAGCAAGTAAAGGAACCCTTTCATAATGCTTCCCTCGACGACCAGCGAAACTGTAAAGAAGATTATTCCGAAGACTAGAGAAACTATTGAGATTATTTTAACAAAGTGTTTTATTTCTTTAGCTATCGGAGTTTCGTCTTTGGAGACTTGAGTGGTCAGCCCAGCCAGCCGGCCTATCATTGTTTTATCTCCAGTGGCAATAACTACTCCCGTGCCTTCGCCTGCGACCGCATAGGAGGAAAAAAAGGCAACGTTTTGGGACTCCAAAGGGTTCGGGTCGGTTGGATAGTCGGACCGCGGAATCGGTTCACTCTCACCGGTGATACTCGAGTTCTCGACCCTCAAACCAACGGATCGTATTATCCGTATGTCTGCTGGTATTTTATCACCCAGTCTTATCTCAACAATGTCTCCTCTGACAACTTCCTCGGTGGGAATCAATTTTTTTTCTCCGCTTCTTATTACAAGTGCAAAAGTTGGCACCATTCGGGTGAACGACTCCATCACACGTGAGTTCTTTCCTTCTTGGATGTAAGAAAACAGACCGGATATTACAATTATTACAACGACCATCACTCCAAACCATTCTATGCCCTCTTCCTCGTTGTGGCCGAGCAGTATTTCTACGAAGTAAATTATGAAGCAGAGCCCTGCGCAAATCCACAGTAGTATCGCAAACCCGGAGAACATAGATTTAAATAATTTTACGTACTCAGGAGTTACTTTTGGAGGTGAAAGGGCGTTCGGTTCTTGAGCGAGACGCAATCGAGCTTCTTCGTTGGTCAATCCGGTTTCAATGTGGGTATTTAGTTTTAAACAGAGCTCGTCTAGTGGGATTATGTGGTCGTCTGTTTGCAATTCTTGATGCAGGTCTATTAATTCGTCGTCGGTTAATTTTTTCTTTTGCAACTGAGGAGTTGACCCTTTTTTTGTTGATAGTAATGATGGCCCTGCTAATGCCATTATTTACTATTTATTTATTTGTTTATTAATTTTAATGTTGATACTGATCCATTGAGGTTTGATTATAGTACTTGAATATTGCTGATTTTTGTTTTCTGTTTATATAGTTAAGTTGATTATATAAACATTCTATAATAAGTTCAAATTTATGAAAAACGTTTTGTATTTATATTAATTATTTATTTTTTAGGTTCTCAAAGGACTGAGTTACTTGAGAGATAAACACGCAATAATGCATCGTGATGTTAAGCCAAGTAATATATTAGTTAACAGTGCTGGTGAAATAAAAATATGTGACTTTGGAGTATCAGGACAGTTGATTGATTCAATGGCTAATTCATTTGTAGGCACTCGGAGTTATATGTCGGTAAGTTTTATTATTTTAACAAATTTTTTTTTTATTTTTGTAGACAAATAAATTTGTAAAATTTTACTCTAAAAATGACTAAATGTAATTTTATAAAACTACTTTTGGTAATTATTTACAAGTGGGGTCAAACTTATTTTTGACCAAATCTAGGTAAAAAATTAACATTAAAATTTTTTTTTTTGATAGCTTTTTTACCTTTAAAAGTTGAAAAAATTTTTGCTCTCATGTTTTTGGATCAAATTTCTATTTGATCTTTTTTCGATTTTTTTGAAATATTTTTTTTTAAAAGTACATAAAAAAACGAACAATTAAAAAAATGGATCAATAAAATCAAATAAAAATTTCGTTCAAAAAAATTAAAATTAAAATGGTTAATCCCACTTGTAAATATTTACCCTATTTTTTTTTTTATATTATACCATTATGTAAATTTTGTGATTTTTATTTACAGCCTGAAAGATTGCAAGGTACTCATTATTCGGTACAAAGTGATATCTGGTCACTGGGATTATCACTCGTTGAAATGGCTATAGGAATGTACCCTATCCCACCTCCAGATACTAAAACATTGATATCGATATTTGGACCGCAAGTTGTTCAAAATCTAGAAAATACGACTGCTAATAATAAATCGACACCTACACAATCGCCAGCTCATAGTAAGATTAATTAAAAAATTTATAATCTAGATATATGTTTCTTAAGGTAGTTGTCGTGGTTAAGACATACCGTCAGAAAATTCTAAATTTTTGGATACTTATTAAGAACAACTACCTTAAGAAAATTTTTATTTTCCATTTTGACATAATATAAATTATTTACATTATAATTTTTTTATTTTTATAGGTGCAAGTAGCCCACGACCCATGGCAATCTTTGAATTGCTGGACTATATTGTTAATGAACCGCCACCCAAATTACCAGCTGGGATTTTTACAGACTCTTTTACTGACTTTGTTGACCGTTGTTTAAAGAAAAATCCAGCAGAACGTGCTGATTTAAAAACACTCATGGTAAGTACATTTATTTTATCCAACGAAAAAAAAATTTTTTATATTTTATTTTGTCATTAAAATTATCCTCTGAAAATTTTTTAATGACTCAAAATAATTGAGTTAATTTTTTTTATCAAAAAAAATTTAATAAAATATTAATAAACTGATATTGCAGAGCCATGAATGGATCAAAAAAGCTGAATCCGAGAATGTAGACATCGCAGGATGGGTATGTCGAACAATGGATCTGCAACCCACAACTCCAACTCGTTTAGCGAACGTACAGTCTTGAATAAATGTCACTCTTACATACTTGACAACATACATACACGTTCAGTACTCCTAAATGAATGTTTATAATTTCGTCATAATATTTTTTTTAAAATAAATCTGTTACCTTGATTTGAACGATTTGAACAGTGGCTCTTTAAACTCAGATCTTTCACTTCTTGGATTATATATAATATAATAAATAAGAATGAAGATTGATTGACGAATCGATAAATTGATAATTGAATCCAAAAAATTTGGATTATTTATTAATTTCCGAATTTTAAAAACAAGCGAGACTAATTGATAATAAAATTGTGCTTATAACATAAAATAATCTATTGATAAATAAACAATAATTATAATAATAACCGTAAGTTTTAAGTAATCATAAAAAAAAGTCGCTTATACTTGTGCATTACACGCCACTGTGCTTCAAAAAATTCATATATTATTTTTATTACATTATTAATGAGTTAATTAATATTGAGTATTGATTTTTTTTACTTTATATTTAGTTACCTTATAAAAGTATGTAAGAAACAATTAATAGTATATATTTAGTATCGTTATTCTCATGAGCATCGCTGTATGTTACTGTGATAAGAATCTTATTCGATGAACAAGTAATTAAAAATAATTATATAAATTAGCAACAGCTATAAATATAAAACAATAAACAATAGTTATAGATACAATAGTTCCTATTGAATAAATAATATGATGTATATGGGCATGACTTTTTGAAAGACATTATTCTAAACTAATTAGCTAGATTGTTTTTAATGAATTTTCACATGAAAGCTATAGTATTTCGTTATATTTATTTTAATTCAAATAAATCAACTTTTTTTCTGTAAATTATTTATTTATTTAAATAAATGAAAAAAATTAAATAAATGAAATAAATTAAATATTAAATATATAAATCAACAAAATTAAATATTAAATAAATAAATAAAAATAAATTTTCTGTAAATTAGTTGATAAATTATTAAATTTAGTTGTAAAATATTATTAAAAGTAAACAATGGAATTAAGAATTATAAATTAATTATGAAAAAAAAAAAAAAAAAAAAATTATTGATGTAAATTTAAGAGGATGGATACATTTTTTTAAACATAATATTGGATATAAAACCAAAAGCAAGAAAATACTATGGCTCTCAAGTACAAATAAACAAAAAATTGTAATAAATAATTAATTGTTTGTGTTCAATTAAAATAAATGATTTTTCACTAAAAAAATATATTTAAAAAGGTAATATAACAACTTAAATGTTTTTGTTAGACATCGTAGACCGATGTAAAAGTCTTAACGCACTTTGTTAAAATTTTAAGAAATATAATCGATGCCTCAACAAAACATATAGTATTGAATATTAATGGATTTATAAAAAAATAATTTAGTTTAAAGAAATAGAGTCGCTTTTTTATCACAATGCTATAAGTGTCGTGATAAAAAGAGAGGATTTAAATAAATAAAAATATAATTTAATTTGTTAATCAACTGCGTGAAACGCTAAGAACTGATTTTTTATAATTTTGTTTTATTAATGCTCTTTTATTCCAGTATCTCAGAAAAGGAATATCAATCCTGATATTTTCATTGATAATTATTCTAATAATTATTGAAATAGCCCATTTATTATTATTATTAGTTGTTAGATAAAATTAATTGATAATCATTGTAAAATTGTTAATCTTCAATTCCAAAAAGCCATACGTTTTTATGTATTTATAATTATTATTAATTCATATGCAAAATAACTAATCGTTAATAATAATATAAATGATAAATTATGATAACGTGTATTGGTTTATCATGTTATAAAAAATATAAATATAATTAATCAAATATAAATTTTGTGTTATTTTTCCAGTAAAATTTTATATACCAATTTTATAAACCAATAGCTAAAACAAAAATTAAATTTAAATGTATCCGCGTGAGTAAATTCTTAATGAATAGTACGACCCCACGTCTGATTAAAATAATCTTTAGTGATCCTGGCTCGGCTGAAATTATACTACAGACATTTATCAGATCCAAGGTCCAGAAGGAGCTACCAGTAACCTTTCAACATTTAATAATTGCTCGAGACCAAACGCGGTGAGAAAATCATCAAGGTGAGAAAATTTTTCTCTGAGCTGAAGTAGATAGCGCTGCTTCCCTTAAGTATCCAAAAATCTTGATCAAATATAAAAATTTATTTTATCAAGTATTTATGATAATTTGAATTAAAAAAAAAAATTACTTCCACCAAGAATAGAATTTCAAAAAAAATTTTTACTTCGGCTAATACAACTTCGGTCTTCCTTTAGGCACCCGAAAATTTTCTTGAGCCAAGAATTTTGTTCTCCAGTCAAGAAATTTTTCTTTCTGTGTATTATTTATTACAGTTTACTTTTTTCCGCATCCAAACTTTCTCTTTTATATATAAAGATTAACTTAATCATAAATTTATCAAAATTTTATTTTATAAAAATTAAAAAAAAATTTTATTCAATGAAAAATTAAAACTTGATTTAGAAGTAAAAAAAAAATAATTTTTTATTTTTAAAAATGAAAGTTAATGTAGCACATATTTAATAATTTTAAAATTTTTATAACAAATAAATTATGACAAAAAAAAAGTACGAAAAAAAATTGACATTTAGACATTAAAAAAAATAAAAAATGCAATTTTTTTAAAATAATTTTTTGGAAAAAATTTTTTTGTTAAATAAAATTGAAAAATTGTCAAGTGACAGGTAATTTGAATGTGATTTTTTAAAAATAGTATTTTATTTTTCTGTCATTAGCATGGAACGCCACCTGTAATAAAATTTAAGTGTGATGAGTTAAGTAGTTTTAAATTATTTGACATGATGGCCTTACTATAATTTTTTTGAGGTTAATATTCATTATTCATTCACACTCCTTATCTATATTCTCCTTGGACAGTATGTGCAATTACTTACATTATTAAATACATGTTTCATTACTTCTGATGAGTTTTTCAAGTTGTCTATTACATGGATCTAAAACTACACTTCCGGATAACGCAGATTCTCGTTAAAGATTACTAATTAAAATAAAAAAAAAAAAAACAAGTGCTGCAGTGTCAATTGATAATAAAAATATTAGTTATAAATTTTATTTAAATATAAATTTTTTTTACTTATTAAAACTTTTTATTTATTTTATAAACAGCGACTTGATAAAAATTATAATTAAAAAAAAAAAACTCAAATGACGAATTCAAATAAATTATCGAGACGCAGTTTCTTACGGCAAGAGATCGCAGTAAGATGATTAAATGTTTTGTTAATAAAGTATGTATTACTAAAGAAATGAAATATGAGTTGAAGACAATAATTAAAAATGAGAAAATCTCATCAAAATATTGCTGCAGTAGATGCTGCTAGCAATGCAGACTGCCTTGAGATTACCAGAAAATTGTACAGGTTAGAAATTTTATTTAAAATTTATTTTATTCATTTTAACGCTCTTTTTTATTAATTAGTAATTTAATTTAAATTAAATAGAAATTTTATTTTATTTTTTAAGTAAATAAAATATGAAAATTAAGTTAGCTGACATCTAAAATTTTTTAGAATTTTTTTTTGTTAATAAAATTATTACAAAAAAATTAAAAGAAAAAATTCTACATGTAAAAAATTTGTATAGCTATACGTGCAATTTTTCAAAAATATTTTTTTATTGCTAAGTCAATTAAAAAAAAATAAAAATAAAAATTTTTCGCTGTCGGCTAATTTTAGTTTCATAATAAAATTAATATTTAATTATAATTTTGATCTGTAATTTTTTTCAGAGGAGTTACGGATGTAGCTAAACGGCTTGACGAGCAAAAAGCATCAGCGTTAACGATTAAAGATATATTTACGCCGTCAGGTGAAATATTACGTGGCAAATTGAAAGATTATTGTGAAAGATTAATTTTTAACGATCCAATCGGCCATGCACGAAAAATCGAGGAGCTCTTGTGGCGACGTGCATTCTACGATGTCGTGTCGACAGCTAAAAAATTACGAAAGGTAAAATATATAAATAAATTTATTTTAGAATTTTAATCGGATATTATTTTAATATCTGATAACAAAATGATAAAAATTACTTTTGTACAATTTTAATTATCTTGGTTTATTTATTTATTTCATTTCGCGACATTTTGTTAGCTTGATTAAAATTTTATCAGGTGACAAAATAATAAAAGCTTTGAAAAATCAAATATTAAATAATCCACACGTATTGTTATTAAACATTAATTTAAAATCTGTTTTGGGAATTTTAAATAGTATTTTGCTACAGAATAAATTTAATCAATAAATCAAGATAATTGGCGTTCATGCTCCATTTTATGTTGTTATTTCGGACTTGAGTTAACACCATAATGATAATATAATATGATTGTATAATTTTTAGGGAAATGTTTGGAATGATGTGGAAAAAGCATTATTATCAACGCATCTATCAGTTGGTGTGGGATTTTATCATCATTTGATCCTGAAGCTTCAATTAGAGTGCGGGCTTGATTTGGCAGGCATTGTTGATTTTGCTTATCCACAACAGAGACATGGTCTATCAGATGTAAGTTTAATGAACAGTTGTACCGAATTATCTTGAGGGATTATTCTATTTTGAAACTTATGAAATTTTGCATTTTTCGAAAGTAAAAATATTCAAAAATATTGTGACATAATTTTAGAAAAATCAAAGCAATTTTAATTATACTTTTTGGTACCTTGAATGCTAATATCTGAATTATTCTAGCCAGTACGTGTACCAGGGCGTTTCTGAATCGCATGTTGAAAAAATCTTAAAGCTTCTGAAATTTTAATTGCATATTCTGTAGCAGAATTGTTGCAAAATTTATATTTTTAATATATCGCGTTCCAGATGCCATAAGGATGTATACCGGTGAAAGGTCTTGGTGAAAAGCCATAAGGGGTATAAAAATTTTTTTTCCCGAATCGACGTAGTTTTGTCCGAAACATGCAGAAATGCTAAAAAAAATTTTATACACCCTTATGGCTTCCGGGACCCACCTCGGATGCCATAAGGGCGTATAATGAAAATTCTGTTTTCTTTTTCTGTCCAAAAAAAATGTTTACATAGAAAAATTTTTTTTTTGCATTTCTGCAC
This sequence comes from Cotesia vestalis, assembly GCA_000956155.1. Lineage (NCBI taxonomy): Eukaryota > Metazoa > Arthropoda > Insecta > Hymenoptera > Braconidae > Cotesia > Cotesia vestalis. The sequence continues at coordinate 37,472 of JZSA01001707.1, read as the reverse complement.
ATTTCATGAAAAAATACATCGGTTCCTAAAAAAAAATTTTTTTTCGGGAATCAACGCATTTTTGTATGAAAAGTGAAGAAATGCAAAAAAAAAAAATTTTTTTCTACAAACTAGAAATTTTTTTTGGACTTAGAAAAAATAATAGAATTTTTAATGTACGCCATTATGGTTCCCGGGTGCTTTAAGGGCGTATAATTTTTATACGCCCTAATGGCATCTGTAACGCGATATTTTTGTGCGAAAAATTATGCTGAAAAAAAAAGGCCATTCGGCATCTGCCGAATAATAAACAAGTTATCTATCATTAAACCTGAAGTATTCTCCAAAAAATAAATAGAAATAGGGTTTTTTTCAGACGTTTTAAGTAGAATAACCCCTTAGAAACAATTTTATAGTCTTTAAAAATCAACAATATTAAAATAAATTGCAATTTCTTACTAATTTGAATACTAACAAACCAAATAATCTCATTTAACAGCGTGGAGAAAAAAATATCACACCTAAATTCAAGTCCGAAGAAGCTCAACAATGTGTAATTCGTATAATCCATCGTAGCTTAATCTGCTTGGGTGACTTAGCACGTTACAAATTGGATTTAGATCCAACCTGGGATCCAATGATAGCAACCAGATACTACAAAATGGCAATAACAATAGACCCAAACATCGGAATGCCTCACAATCAATTAGGAACAGTAGCTGGAATTAAAAATTACGGCGTCGACGCTGTTTATCATTACATGCGTTGTATTTTGTGTTCAGAATCATTCGAAGGAGCTGAAGGTAACTTGAAACGTATTATATCATCGCACCTGTTCAACGAAAAAGAAAAATTACCCTCACAACGTTGCGCTGCTCGTCTTTTTACTCTTTTGCAAAAGTGGAACAATGGAACACCTGTTCACACAGATAAAATTAATGAGGATTGTCAAAACTTGCTGTCTGATATCGAGACTTGTATGACTGCTGATAAGTTAAACACTCAAACAAGTAATGATCTTAATTCTAACACTCCTGATAATAATGATGATAATGATAGCAACTTACCACGCACTATTGAAGAGTACTTGCAAAACTGTAAATCCGAACAGCCTTTGCCGAACTTGAGTTACGATGTTATCTTCAAAATGGTCGCCATTTGTTTGATGTCTGTATCAAAATTACAATCGAGAGAATCCTCTCAAGTTCACGGAGTAATTGCGTTTGTGCTGTCATTGCTGTCACAGTTGATACAAGTTGTTATAGATAATTTACAGAAGTACGTTGTTGAGTCACTGCCGAATGGATTGTTGGTCAAGGAACAACCTTACGTTGAGGAGAAGCTAATTGTTGAGTCAGAAAATTCCGAAGAGCTTAACAATGACTTGGACGTTAATGATAACACCAAAAATCTTGATGATTTAAAAATAAATGCCAATGGACATCTAATTAACGGGAGTGTTAAACCCAAAGGTAAAGGTAAAGTCAGAAAGAGTTTACTGAGTAAATTTCGTCGTCGCAAGCGTATCAATTCTTCAGACTCTGATAACAGCGACTTGGATATTCCGCACTCGGATGATTCGAGCGATGATTTGAATTCTGATATATCAGAGACTGAGGAGGACGCTCTGAGCGATTGTGAGGTCCATTCAGACGCTGATGATTTGACCGACGATGAAGCCGAGGAAAATTGTGTAGATGTTAATTGTGAACAAGTGGGTTTAGTCAATGGCCTTGCTACTGTTGATGTTCAGGAGGTAGCGGTAAAGAATGAAGAAAATGAGTCGGACAGTAATGAAATTCCGCCAGTAAACGGAACCAGCTCGCCGATTGATTACTTATTTCAAAAGAAACACGTTGATCTGATGAACTATTTCAATTTATTATCCAAAGAAGGGTTATTTTACTCGATAAAAATATGTTTTGATTGGCTGAAAAGCAACCCGGAGATTATTAAATCGATCAGCAACAGCTCACGAAGTCTGTTACAACGTATAGCTACTTTTATTAATCTGATAAATATTAACACTGATGTTATTTTTGATAAATGGGAGCGAGATCGCGAGACGGTTACTTTGAAGGCTAGTAAATTACAGGAGTATTGTAAAACAGTGCCACTACCGGAGGATATTGATTTACGGGGACTTAATGTTTTGCACAATGCTCACAAAGATATTGATTGGCAGATACTGCGTAAATTGATGATCAGTAAAAATGAAGAAACACTTTTGAGAATCATCAAGCTCACTGACTTTGGAAACTTTCTCAGCGCTATTGAGGGCTCTGGTTTTGCATATAATGAACAAGATAATTTGTTTGTGGTTGCTCAGGCTGAAAATGAGCCGGATTTAATTAAAAAAGAGGATGAAGGAACAGAACAGGAAGAACGCGTTGTTAAGAATGACAATGAAATAAATTCAGAGCACCCACGTGGCAAATTAATGCGTCATATGGGTAAGTTGTGGTTGAAAGCTGAAGTACGAGCGTTAGAAACTCGGCTGAGGTCTAAATTAATGTCACCGTACCTGGTTGTCGATCATGAAGCTCTCACTAAACACACACCAGCACTCAAGCGTTTAGTTTACGCTAAAAAATTCGTCATTGTTATTCCTTCAATTGGTAGGTTTTATTTGTTTAGTTAGTTTATTAAGGGACACGCCTAGTGTGACAGCCTAGAAAAGAGCCGATTTTCGGGAATTAAAAAAAAAAACTACTATATCAATTGTTTTAAAATTTTAAGGGTTTTTTTATACATATTTTTATAATACACAGTAAAATTTTTGAAGAAAAAAATTAAATATTTTTCGAGTTACACGCGATCTCCGACGACACTAAAAAAAAAGGTCCTCCACTGCTGGAGTGATTCCGGCCTTTTCCGTAGATAAAAACAAAAAAAAAATTCTCGTTAAATTAGAAGATATTGTCCGTTCGATGACCCACAGTTAAAAATAAATCTCAAAAATTGACATAGTCTTGGTGTTGAGAAAAAAAAAAAAAAAAACAGTTGAATTTTACCCAAAATTTTGATCGTTTTTGTCCTGTCAAAATTAAATTTTTGATCAGATAAAAAAACTGGAGGTTGATTGTATGGAGAACTATATACAGAACATGCAGAAAAAAATTTGGTAGTGATCGGATCATTTGTCTCCGAGTAATTACTGCAGCAAATTCAAAAAATGCTGTTTCGAGAAAAATAATTGGCTGTAACTCAAAAACTATTTGAGATATCGATTTAAAATTTTGCTATGTTATTTTTAAAGGTTTAGCCTATCTAAATATAAAAAAAATAGATTTTTTAGAAAATTTCACACTAGGTGTGCTCCTTAACTATATTATTATTATTATTATTTTTTTTTTTTAAATTATTTTTATCTTTTTTAATTAGTTGTTTCGGCGTTGGATGAAATGAAACGTAATAGTGGGCGAGCACGTGAAGCAACAAGGTGGTTGGAAAATCAATTGCAAAAAGGATCACGTTTCTTGCGAGCTCAGAGACCTCATGAACGTCTTGCGCTTCCGTTGATTAAGGGACCTAGACCTAAGGATAAAGAGGCCTGGCTTTTCTTCCAGATTATCGAGTGTTGTCATTACCTTACTCAGCAAAATAAAGTCGGTCTTAGTAGCGATAATGAAGCCCCAGTTGTTACTTTGTTGACTGGTATCAGTACCGAGGAGAGAAAATCATCAAATTTTTGTCCAGATGGTCTAGCAAAAAGTGCAGGTTTGTTTTTTTCAATTACATTTTTTATTTTGTTCTTTTTTTTTTTTTTTATTTTGGTTTTAAGACAGGTGACCACCTCTAAAGGCTAAAAAATAGAAACATTTCAATAATTTTTTGTTCATGCTTCGAATCTATATTATTAAGGGAATAAGTAAAATTTTGTGGCCAGTATATTTATTTGATAAAATGGGTTTTTATGGTTAAATTTGGTATCGTTGGAAAAGTCTTGATCTAGAGTTGCGCCTTCTTATGGTTTGATATCATTCTCACCAATAGTCAATTTATGATGATTTTTATCCTTTTTCACACTTTCACAAATTGCACTATGTTAGAACTCGAATTTTTGGAAAAAAATTTTTGGGACGATTTTTAAAAGTATAAGGTGGTCACCTACTTTAAGGAATGTATTTTTTTTTTTTTAACATAAATTATTTTATGTTTCAGGTGTTAATCTTGAACACATTGAATCATTTCACACCAAATGGAAAACATCAAGCAAAAGTCACGGTTGAAAATACTCGATCTGAAAAAATATGTGTTTCAGCTGCCATTGATCTGATGTCAATGTAATAACATCCACAATAACTCACGCCCTCGAACAGTACCGTTAATCCATGATGGTCATTCAAGGGCTTGGAGGGTTGGAAACCCAAGAAATTACATTAAATAAAAAATCATTAAAATATTTAAAAAATTTAAACATCATATCGAGTGAAAATAGACATGTACTGTCATACTAATTGATTCATTAAACTGGTTATTTCTTAAAAAAATATTTAATCGCCTATTTTGTTTTTCAACCTTTGAATCATCCGATAATAATAATAGCGATTTATCATCGTTTTTGTATGAAATATGTATGAATTATAAGAAAAAATTTCATACATAGAAGATTTGAAAAATTATACGCATAATTTTTTTTAAGTATCTTTAACTTCTCGCTAAGAAAATTAAAAATATTCAAAAGTTAGGAAGTTATTGGTTTTACCCCGTTTTTCGAAAATCGAGTTTTCATTAGATCGCAATGTTTAGAGGTTCTAGGAAGCTTCCCTGACTATTCTTGCGATGGTATCTGTTTGTCTGTATATATGTGTGTATGTATGTATGTATGCGTGTGTGTCCATGATGGTTTCTTGATACGTACAAATGTTGCTATCTCTTGAACCAGTAAAACTGAAAAAAAAAAAAATTTTTATCATAAAATGGTGGAAATTAAAAAAAAAAGTCTATTTTTTCACTAATTTTTTTAACTTTGTCGAATTTTTTAAAATTATTAAAAATTTCAAATTTTCATTTTTTATTGGTTCATGAAATAGCGAAATTTGTATTAATTAAAAATCCATCATGGTTTTAATTAATTTTGTGTACTCTCTGAATATAAATAAGCAAATAATAAAAAAATGTACAGTAAAAAAATCAAATCCTTTTTTTTTATCGACGCTTTATTTTTAAAAAACGCTCGAAATTCGGGCCCTAGACAAGAAGACCTTCTTAAGTATGGAATTAGCAAGAAGTTGCAGGGATTGCCTTTAGGGTCAACCGTTTTCATAATTTTTTTTACTTTTAATAATTTAATTGATAAACAAAATTTTACAATCATGTTTTTGTTTAGAGTTATCTTTTATTTTAATAAACACGGAAGAAACATGTGTTTAACAATATAAAATGAATTTTAATTAAAATTTATCCTTATTGATGTAAAACTATTGATAATCACTACTAGGTAATGGTAGTTAGATAAGTGGGATTTTTAATTAATAATTTTATCTACGGTTCATTCAATTTATTATGCTCGCTATTTATTTTTAAAATAAAGCGCAAATTGAGTAATAGTTGTTTTAAAATTTACAATTTACATTACTAGGGTATTCCCATTACAAATATTGGAAAATGTTGTATTGCCAGCTAGCGAATATTTGCTTGAACAATTTAGTGACTCGCGAGCAGCCATGGGATCCACACGCATCGCTTTTACTTGCTACTACTTGCTGTTTGTTGCAGCGATTTCTGCTGAACGTAATTTGATACATTTTATTATTTAACTGATAAGTATTATCGTAATTAATTTATTTTTTATTTAGAAGCTTGTGATAAGTCAAAATGTCCTGGTCCTACTCAATATTACAAAGATTTACGTTGTACTCCTGTCTATCATTCACCAGAAGATTATTGTCCGTACAAGTACAATTGCGATCATTTGTACAATAGATCTCTACAAAAGTGCTACATTAATGGGGGCCAGGAATACGAAATTGGAGAAAAGTTGAGAGATGAAGATCGTAATCCTTGCGATATTGGATGTATCTGTCGTAACGGTCGGGATAATATGTAAGTGAATTAAATGAAGAAAAAAATTTTTTTTTAAATAATTCTAGAATAAATACGTCACATTATTGATATTAAAATTTTTAACAAATATTAAAACTATTAGTTTAGTTAATTATTGAAATATTTATTGGTAATTAATTAATAATAGTGATATAAGTTGGCTCTGAAAAATTTTTTATAAAATATTTTTTGAAAAAATCTACACCGGACTATTTTTATCATTATTCTATTGCGAAACTGTTGAAGTTATTTTCAATTAAGACTTAAATCAATTAAATGATTATAAAGATAATACTGAATTCAACGATTTTTTAGATTTTTATAACAATTAAATTATAATGAAAAAAGTTAGCAAAAAAATTCCACGCGTAGATATTTAAAAAAAACTGTAAATGAGAATTTTTTAAAATATTTACTTCCCACTAAGAAAATCAAAAATTTTCAAAAACTATTTGGACCGATAGATTTTGATAAATCTCAAAATAACTGAAAAAAAAAAATTTTTTTTTAAATGTGGTTTTTTTGGAATAACTTTTAAACGGCTGGATGAATCAATTCCAAAAACTAATCAGCTGTTGACCTTGAAAAACCACGTTGATCGCTGCTTATCCGTTCAAAATCGGTTGATTCGTTCGAGAGATGTGATCGAAAGAAAACCGAAAAAAGTGTTTTTTCGGAATTACTCCGAAATCCCTTGTTCGATCAATTTAAACTTAAAGATTCTTAATGATACTTAAAAAAACTGCGTCGAATGCCGCCAACCGCGTTAAAATCGGTTTATTCATTCAAAAGTTATTGCGTTGTGAAAATTCAAAAAATAGTGTTCTACGAAACTTCCATCAGACTTTTGAGCTCAAAGAGCTCAAAAGCATAGAAAAGCTATCTCTTTGAGCTTGGAGAGCTCAAAATAACACATAAATTGTATTTTTGAGCTCGAAGAGGTCAAAAACCTCATAAGTGCAATTTTAAGCGCCTAGGTATGGATTTAATAGGAAGTTGCAGAGATGGCCTTCAGGGTTTACCGTTTTCCTAATTTTTTATAGTAATTGACTTATTATAAAAATTTCAAGAATTTTTAGATATTTCTTAAAGTCAGTATCATTACAAAACTAAATAACAGGCAGTTGATAGCTAATTTTCAAACGTGCTTTGTTCACGTTTAAAATAAAATTTCGAAGAAAACGCTTCGCTCTTCGATTGATAATTAAATTATCTATCGAAGAGCGAAGCGCTTTTCTGAAAAATTTTTATTTATTAAAATGCTTTATAAGATTTCATTTGTTGTACAAGTATAACAGAGATACTTCTGACTAACTAATAGAGGGCGAGAGAGAAAAAAGTGTAAATCCTTCTTGTAGAATATTTTTTTTGAAAAAAAATTTTTTCAGCAAAATGATGTGATGTATAGTATATTACACTCCTTGGCAAGGAAAATAAGAAAAGCCTCAGATCACATGTAATTGAGGCGAAGCCGAGGTCGAAAAACATGTGATCTGAGGCTTTTTTTATTTTCTCTCCCAAGGGGTGTAATATACTATTCTTCCCTCTAAAGAAACTTGATTTTAATAAAAAATTATCTTCAATATTTATACTCTAAAATAATTTAATGTTTGACAATTTTTTTTCTTTATCAGTGCGAAGTTTATTTGCGCCCAAGTAGATTGTTTTTATGAACCTATAACACCCGGCTGTTATCAGAAGATTAGTCCATCTCAATGTTGTCCCGGTGAAGAAGTTTGTCGTAAGTATTTAAGAATATAAATTATTCACAATAAGTTATCTTACTTAATTAGTAAAAACGTATTTGTTGTGATTTTGTAGCTGAAAAGCCAGAAGACAGAGCTACGTGTGAAGTTGATGGTAAAATTTATAAAGACGGGGAATACTTTAAAGTGCCATCAGAGCCAGAAAAAACTTGTGTCTGCCAACCAGGATATACTGGTAATTTGTCAATAAATAATTATCTGTTACAATTACAATTACGGTTCTTCATTTATTAATTTTGTTATCAAGGAGAGAACGTGCCGCCTTTTTGTATAGAATTAAAACCTACGTGTAGTCCAGAAAAGCGTCATCCCTCAGATATTCATAATCGTTGTGCTCCAGTTTACTATAGCTCTCAATCACCACAAACTTCTTGCAGTGTATTTTCTAGATGCCGTAAGTATTAAATTATTTACTTTAACATTCAATTTGTATTTGAATAAATGCGAAATTTTTTATAGAAAATTCACGAGATCAAGTTATTAAAAAAAATGAAACCAGCGCATCCGATCAAGGTATATCGTTTGGTTTTAAAATTTAAAGAAGAAATGCGGGTATGGAAATTTTGTGTTTATTAAAAAATATTTATTTTAGACATGACTTGTATATTCGGTAACTTGACAATGAATGCTGGAGATGAGCTCAATCAAGCAACTGATTACAACTCTGTGTGTGTCAAATGTGTCTGTGAAGTAGGTCCAATTCTTACTTGCCAACGCTTACCAAGTGAAGAATGTGATGTATCGAAGCATCCATCTTTTGAGATTTAATGGAATATGATTATTGTTTATTCATTCTTAAAAAAATAAGATAATACTGAAATCAGCAGACATCTAGAAATTTTTTAATTTTTATGACAAATCCATTATAAAAAGAAATATTTTTTAAAAGTTTGCACTTGTAATTTTTTTTAATTTATAGATGTAGAATTTTTTTATTTAAATTTCTTCATAGTAATTTAAATGTTGTAAAAATCCTAAAAATTTACAGGTGTCTGTTAATTTGAATGTAATGATATTTTGTTTTTTAATTATAATTATTTTTTTCTTAATACTTGATAAAAGTTATATTAATCGATTATATTATATGTATTCATTTCAAAAATGAATAAATTATAGATTGAAAAAAATGCTGTTATTTTTTTTTTTTTTTTTTTTTTTTAATGAAAAAAGTTATTTTGATTCATGAAACTTAAGTTAGCCGATATCTAAAAATTTTTTGATTTTTTTTTTTTTGAAGAAATTATTACAAAAAAATAAAAATAATATTTTTTTTGAAAAAAACTTAAATTGCAATAAGAAAAGAAAATTTTTTTGTTTCAATTTAATAAATGAAAAATCAAAAACTTTGGCTTTTAGAATTATTTTTTATAACGTCATAAGTAGAATTTTAAGCCCTTAGATATAAAATTAGCGGGAAGTTGCAGGAATCGCCTTTCGGGTCAACCGTTTTTTTAATGTTTTCTGTTTTTGATTTCTTTTCGAAACCATAAAATATTTTATTCCATGAAATTCAATCTCTATGTTCAAAGTATATTTTTTTAATCTCATGAAAATTCGTAATCTCTGAAAATACAGAAAATTAATGAATAACCCGCTATAAGCACCATGACGTATGAGTTTTAAAATTTTTATGAAAAATTATAAATTTTTGCTAGCATGAATTTTTATTTTTATATTTTTAAAGTATAGGGTTACTGTCAATAACTTTTTAATCTATTTAAAAAGTATAATTGACAATATTTCAAATGAAAGAAAAAATGAAAACATTTTTGATAAAATCCCAAATTTCCAATTTTTATACAATGTAAGCTTCAATTAATATCCATCATATAACAGTACACAAATAACGACTTCATCGATATGACATTAAAATTGATAGACGCTTTATAATTTTTTAATTTTTCCTGAACAATAAACTAGGCTTAGAAAATTATTTAAAAAGAATTGTATTTATAATTTTTTAGAATTTTTAGAACATTTTTTGAATGAATTTTTTTTTGCTATGATTTATTAGTTAAAAAAACTTCTAAAAATTATCCGATGTCTCTCAATTTCAGTATTCTTCAAAGAAGAAACCGTTCTTAATTTAATTTAATTTCTTTCAATTTAAGATTTATTCTACTTGATTTAAGATTATAAAACTTTTCAGAATAATATTCTTAGTTCAAGAAATTTGTTCTTGAATAAAGTTAATTTATCACTCTATTCTTAACTTTTAACAAATATCTTTATATAACTGTTATCGCAAAACAATAACATCCAAGAGATATATTTTCATAAATAAAGTCTTAGCACATATTATAATTGCGCAAATTATTATATAATAAAAAAACTTGGAGATTTCTTCTATTAATTCACAAATAATCATGGCATTAACACGTAGTTTATTTACTTCTATCTTTTCATTACTTATATTAGAGATTTTAGCCGCTGAAGGTAAAATAAAATTTCTACATTGCACTAACTGAATAATTTTTACTACTGTAATATTAATATTAATTTATTTAAATAGATTGTGACAAATCAAAGTGTCCAGGACCAATAAGATATTATGAAGATATTAAATGTACACCAATTTATAACTCACCCGAAGATTGTTGTCCTTACAAGTATAATTGCGATCATTTGCATGCGAGATCTCCCAAGAAATGTTACATAAACGGCCATGAATATGAAATCAGAGAGTCTTTGAAAATTGAAGACACACATCCTTGCAGTAAAGGATGTTTCTGTTCGGACCAAAGAGGCATGTAAGTAAAAATAATTGTTTTTATTTCTTCCCTCAGTAACATTATTTCTTCTTCAATTAGAGCGAGTTTTACTTGCGCAATCGTAGATTGCTTTACCCGACATTCAATGAAACCCAACTGCTATCATCGTCGCCAAGCAAATCGATGTTGTCCTGGCGAAGAAGTTTGCCGTAAGTATTTTCTTTCTCTAAAAGTATGTCTTTAAAAAAGTTTCTTTAATTGAGGGATTTTGCAGCTGAAAAAGCGGAAGACAGACCAACCTGTGAAGTAGACGGTAAAATTTATAAAGACGGTGAAAATTTCAAGCCAGCTTCCGAACCCCATAAGAATTGCTACTGTGGTCCAGGATACACGGGTGAGTCTGTATAGACAATTAATACATCAATTGCATGAAATACTAATAAAATAATTTATTAACAAAATGTTTGGCCAATTAGGAGAAAATGTCGAACCTTTCTGCATAACTCCAGTAGATATTTGTCGGACAGAGCTTAAACATGCTCATGATATTATTAGCAACTGCAGTCCAGTTTACTACAATTCTCTTGATCATTACAATCCTGAAGTATTACACACTGGATGTCCCATTGAATATAGATGTCGTAAGTGTTAATTGAGACACAGAAAAAAAAATAATTTGAATTAAAAAAATAATTTTGAAGAACTTTATGGTCTTGATTTGAGTAAAAAAATTCTTAAACTGAATTTTAATTGCTTCCCAAGCGGCATAAAAATTTTTTTGGTCATGTTTTGTTGAATTTAAGTTGACAATTGTTAATTTCTCGTGTTGAATATAATCTTTCAAAAAGTCAAAATTTTTTTTTATGAAGCTTGGGTTTAAGTTAATTTTGCATGATGATTTAAAAATTTTTTCGTTTTGATTCAAGTTATTTTTTTTTCAGTATACGGAAACAAGAAAAAGAGAAAAATTACATTACAAATAGTAATAAGCGTATAAAATATTATAAAATAGAATATAAAATTAATATAAATAACTAGAAAAATTGCAGTTCGAAAGAACATTTTTATAAATTCAAATTGTGAATGTTAATTTTCAGAGCTTTCAATGTAATATTCACATTTTAAAATGTAATTCTTACAAAATCTGTAATAATTACAATCTGAAACTGTAATTTTTCCAGTTTTTTATATATTTTTAAATATAAAGCGCCACGTTGCATTATATAATTTAATTTTTCTTCTTTTCTTTTTTCCGTGTACATCTATTGATATATTATTCTACTGCTTCTGTTTATTGTTATTGTACCAAATTTCCAAATCTCACATTTTGAGCATGTTTTTTTATTTATATTCAAAAAAATAAAACTTGTTCAAAGAAATTTTATTTTTTATAGAAGATGAAAAAGACACAATCATCAAAAAAAATCAAGAAGTTTCTGATCCAGGTAGATATTTTTTTAAAAAAAAATGTAATTATGATAATAGTTTTTGTTTTGTAGAATAAACATTTATCTTCTTTTTTTTTGTGTAGACAAAACTTGTAAGTTTGGTAACTTGGTAATGAATTACGGGGACGAAATCAGTCAACCTGCGGGTTCTTCAGTATGCGTAAAATGTGTGTGCGACGTAGGGCCTACGGTTACTTGTTTACACTCACCAAATATGCAATGTTGAGAATAGACTTTTTGCAATAATTTACTGGCGAAATGGAGATAATTTTTTTGTTAACATGTGATTATTATAGCAAATATCTATTCGATGTACTATGTTATACAATAATAAGGTCAAATGATAAGAAATGAAAAATATATTAATGTTATTGGCAACTACATCTCAACTCATGTTTGTAATTATACAAATTGTAACAATTATTTTCTAAAAGATACTAAAAATTGTATAGCAAAACGATTGAAGGCACCAGAAGATTCTGAGGTCTAAAATTGATTAATTAATACTAGTAACCTTGCAGTCACTATGTGACTACCGTGACTTGTGAACTGAAAATAAATAAAACTTTGCTTTATTAAATAATGACTTTTGTTAAACTGCACTGTACTTTTTTAACTATTGACATTTTTAAAGATATAAGTTCATCCCGATGTTACACTCATCAAGAGCTTTCATTTGAGTACCCATATGCATTTTGATATATTTTATATATATACATATATATAATATATATAAATATGTGAAAAATTGATGCGGGTACTTAAATGAAAGGTCTTGATGAGTGTAACATCGGAATAAGCTTATATCTTTAAAAATGTCAATAATTCACGAGCTACAAGGTCATTTCTCAATTATGTATCTAGAAATAGAGCATTTTCGAATGCAGCCTAAATACTTATCATCATAAATTGACTATTGATGAGAATGATATGAAACCATGAAAAGGCACAACTCTAGGTCAAGATTTTTCCAAAGAAACCAAATTTAACCATAAAAACCCATTTTATTATATAAATACACTGGCCACAAAATTTTGCTTATTCTTTTAATAATATAGATTAGTAGAATTTATTTTTGTGTATTTATTTCAGCCTGATGGCCTAGAAATGAACTTGCTTAGAAAAATACATAAATTAACATCTTTCTTATTGTCTACATATCATTGCATCACAATATAAACTTCAACTTAAATACTTCACTACTTGTTAAGCTTAAATCTAGAACATAGATTCTTAATTCTTAATTGATATTAGTGAAATTTATAAAAATGCTCATTAAAAAAATTTCTTTTTTTTTTGTGGAATAATAATTAGTTATTTTTTAACGAAATTCAATAAAAAATTTATCATGTATTTGAATTTTTAATTTTCTGAAAAATAATTACCCAACAAAAATATCTTCTTCTGTTAAAAAATAATATTTTTTAATTTTTTTAGGAAAAGATTTTGTTCTAAGCAAACTAGAATAATTGTACAATGTATTGGCTGACATATTTATAGGTCAGACGATAAATCAACGATGTAAAATAGTAATTAAAAAACAACTGATTGTATTATCTATGAATTAGAAAAAATATTCTAGCGAATTGTTAGGAAAATATTTATACATTCTCACATTTTCATATTTACGCTTAAACTATAAGTTCAGTATACAATTATTTTTTCATATTTTTCTTTTTAATAAGACAAATATGCAAGTAAAATTTCCTTACAAAAACGAAGTTAATTTAATTAACAAAAATTTTCACGATCAGGAAGCTAAAAAAGTTTTATCAGATGTAAAGTTTAACGTGATGACCTCAAGTTATCAAAAAAGAAGATACAAATCTATAAATTTATGTAGGCGAATTGTTATTTCATGCACGTATACTATTGTACTAATGTATCCTTAGACATACAAATCAAGTATCCAACACATTAACGACTAAGTATATTTATATATTAATATTTACATTCATCTGCGTTATATAAAAAATCAAGACTGAGCATTAATTCACAATACTCGTTTAGCGATGGCATTGACGCGGAGTTTCTTTTTTAGTATCTTGTGTTTGTCTTTCACTATTCCCAGCATTATAGCCGGTAAGTTTTGTCCGTTTAACAAAAATAATAATTGAGCAAAAATGAAATTATTTTGTAAATTTTATTTTTTTCTTCTTTTCTAGATGACGAATGTGATACGTCAAAGTGTCCAGGACCTCTGAAGTACTACGAAGATGTGAAGTGTAAGCCAGTTTACAAAACTCCAGACAGTTGTTGTCCTTACAAGTTCGACTGCGACCACTTGAAAGAAAGATCCAAAGAAACGTGTATGGTTAATGGCCATGAATACAAAATCGGAGATTCACTCAGAGGAGAAGATGCTAATCCTTGTGACATTGGCTGTACATGCCAGGAAACTCTTGGAGTGTAAGGATCTAAAATTTTTTCTATTTACTGAAATAAAATTTTAAGATAATAAATAAACGCATGTGTAACAATTTATTTAATGATTTTGTTAATTTTTTTAGAGCACAATTTAGTTGCGCTGCTGTAGATTGTCCTGAAGAAGAAAATATACCTCCGGGATGTTATACACGTCAAAGTGCTTTGGATTGTTGTTCCAATGGAGTAATTTGCCGTAAGTACTTTGTTAGTTAGATTTTATAGAAATTTATCTATTGCGTTGGTTCTTCTGTCTGAATTTAATAAAAAATAATGTCATAATTTGTTTCAAATAGTTCTGTAAGCCGAGTAATTTTCTACACGGAAAAAAGTAAACTGTAATAAATAATAGTCGATTTATAATAAGTAATGATCAATTGCTAAAAATTACCATTTCAAAGAGTAAAATCGTGATTCTAGTATAATCACTATGTTATATTTAATATTTAAATGCTACAATTAGAAGTTTTTCCGATTTAGTTCACTGAAAAAAAAATTGACTGGAATCAAGAGAAAAATTCTTGAAACAAGAAAATAATTTTAAGTAGTTTAATTGTCTTGAATCAAAACGAAAAATTCTTCAATCAAGTAAACTTTACTTAAACCAATAAAAACTTTTTAGTTTGAGAATATTTCTACTCAAATCAAGAAGATGGAGCTCTTCAAAATTATTTACTTGATTCAAGTTAATTTTTTTTTCTGGGTAAGATTTTTTAAGAAAAAGTAAAAATTTAAGAACTATTATTCTTTTTTATATAATTTTTTTCTTAGTTTTTTCAGAGAAATATTTCCACAAGCTATTTTGGTGAAAATTAATTTAGTAGATATCGGGTTATTTTAAGGGTTTTTGAAATAATAATATTACAGCAAAAAATGAGAGTAAAAATTGACATGTAGAAAATTTAAACAACTAAAAATGCAATTTTTAAGAATAATTTTTCGAAACGAATATTTTTAGTGAATAAAATTAAAAAATGATCAGATTACAGTTAACTTTAATTTCATCTATTTTAAGATTGTTTATTTCTAAAAAAATATGCATTTTTAACCTGATGGTCTTCTTTTTGTTTTGATATAAGGTATAAGACCCAGTTATTGACACTTGCAATTTTATTTTAATTAAAAAAATAAAGCCAACTCCAATAAATTAATAGATACAATTTGTGAATTATAAATTTTTAGATAATTAGTTTTTTGAGAACATTTTATTTTTTTAATTGAAATAAAAGTGCAAAGTGTCAAACAACTAAGCCAGTATCAGTAACTTGCTCTTTTACCTTACTTATCTTTTACTTTATGATACTTTTTAGCAATTTAATAATAGTTTAAAGGAATTAAGAATTGGTAAATTTCATAGAAATTTATTCATTGTAATCGAATGAGTTGCTTTAAAATAATCCATCTTATAAAATCTACCTCCCATCTTGCGAGTGACCTAATAGCGTTTTTTTTAATTTAAAAAACTTGAACTTAAAAAACGTCTTTAAAAACAGAATGATTGTTTTCTCAGCCGAAAACTCGGAAGATATACCCACGTGTGAAGTCGATGGCAAAATTTATAAAGATGGAGAATACTTCAAACCAGCTGCAGAACCTAATAAAAATTGTTACTGTGCTCCTGGCTACACCGGTAAGGAAGAAATAATTTTTTTTTTAATTTAGAGTAGCTAAATATTGACAAATAAATATTAGCATTGAGCAAAATAATAATAATTCAATGTAATATTTATTATTTTTTATAAACACAAGTACTAAGAAAAAAATATTTAGCCATTAGTTTTTTCTCTGAAGGCTTATAGAAAACTTTAACATCTGTGAAATAATTTCGCAATAGTTTTCTGGCAAAAAAATATTGAAATAAATTTTTTTTTGTAATAAAAATTACATTTTAAACGTTTTTATAGTTAGTAAAAATATTTCGAGTCAATTATATTTATCTTTAATCAATTAAAAAAATAATATCCTTACTCGTTATCTACAGGTGAAAATATTGAGCCTTTCTGCAAAATAACAACAAATGTATGTGGAGCGGAATTGCATCATGCATATGAAATTCATAATAATTGTGTACCTGTTTATTATAATTCTCAATCACCACAAAGTTCTTGCAGTATTGCTTACAGATGTCGTAAGTATTTAAGAAATTATTTAACTTTTAATTAATTAAGCCGTCTATTAATTATTTTGATTTCTTCTTAAGAAAATAAACATGATTCAGTTATTAAACGACTGAAAACGCCAGAAGATCCTGAAAATACAGAAATGGGTAAGTTATAAATATTATATTTTTTAATAATAATAATAAAATTTTTTTTAAAACTATCAACTTTTATAATTGTTTTTGGTTTCAGATATAACTTGTAAATTTGGTGATTTAATAATGCAATACGGAGATGAACTCATTCAGTCAACAGATTATAGTTCCGTTTGCGTCAAATGTGTCTGTGAAGTAGGTCCAGTTCCAACTTGTCAACGCTTACCTGACAGCGAATGTGATGTGACGAAGCATCCACCTTTTGACGATTAATAACCATACAACTTATTCCAAACATACAAAGTGGAAGTTGAACAGTTTTTACACTACAAACGATCGAATAAGTTTATGTTAGAATGTACAATCGACTTCACATAATAAATTTCTATATTTAAATATCAGTTGTTTATTTACGCCGTGAAATAACCGGTGCAAGTTTCAAATTTTCCTTTTTGAAATTAAAAAATAATTAATTAATTGTAAAAAATTAAAATTGACTTACTTCGGTAATAAAAGTTCTTAAAAAAACTATAATTTTGCACTTAAAAAAATCAAGGGATTTCTTGAACTAAAATTGTCTCTATTTATTTTCTATTGTACTCATAGAAAAATATTTACACATAAATGTCATGGAAAAACATTAGTTTCAACACTCAGGGGCTATCCATAAATTACGTCATACACTGAGAGAAAATTTTATTTAATAGTAATAAAATTTTATTACTATTTAATAAAACGTTTATTTGGCTAATAAAGAGGAAGGGGAAATAAACAATTAGGTTAGGTTATGATGTTTCGTTGGAACATCTTTATACTATTTATTTATTAAAAGATTTTACATTGAAAATATATTTGAATATATTATAATTAATTGATAATTATTAATTTTTTTTTTTAAATTATTTGTTTTATTGACTTAACATTCGTATGAAAAACACATATTAGTATTTAAGAAAATTTTATTAAATACTAATAAAATTTTATTAAATACTAATAAAATTTTATTAAATACTAATAAAATTTTATTAAATACTAATAAAATTTTATTCATATGGAATATAATTTTATTACTATTAACTAAGTTTTTTTTTTAAGTCCAAATAAACTTTTTTATTACTATTGAATAAAATTTTCTCTCAGTGTACGAATTTTAGGACTTTCTAACTCTTCCCCCGTTATTGTCACAGGTTGTTACATTTTCAGAACCCCCTCGCCCTTAATGCGACGTCTCACACATTTTTCAATCTTATGCATGTAATGAAAAATAATGAGAAAGAAACAGTTATTTTCATTTTTTAGAAAACCAAGCGAGCACTTGCCGAAGATTCAAACCTATTCAGACCCTTACTATTCAGAACTCGTGATAATTTAAGTATCTCACTTGTATTTCAACGCCGCTTTAAAAGTTAGATGTTGTTGCATGAGAAATAATCTCATAACGAGAGTGCTAAAGTATTAATAAATATAGATTGAGTTCGTAAATATTTAAAGTTTTTTAATCACATCTAAGTTTCACGTTTAAGTACTTCAAATTTCAACATGTGACGTCACAAAGCTTGTGACCCCTCCTGCCCCTTGTCGGACAATGTCATATTCTGGTGATACCCCCCTCCCCTTTAAGGTGTGACGTAATTTATGGAGGACCCCTTATGAAGCGTGCACTTTTGAATTTTCCAAACTTTTTAGTCTTCAACTACACACACGGAAAGAACAAGATGACACTGAATATCATCCCAGATTATATTGAGTGAAAAAAAAAATTTAGATAGTAGCTAGTATAATACAGATTACAATGAGTATAATCCAGATATCACGCAGTATAAACTAGATTTTTCTAGCTACTATCTGAAATTTTTTTCACCACAGATATCACTGAGTATAATTTGGGATAATATCCAGTGTCTTGTTCTTTCCGTGCAGTGATGCATATTTTAACGATGTAATGTTCTAAATTTTCGAATGTAAAATTAAGAAAGTAAAGATATTAAAAATCTGGTCCTGCACACAAAAAACAAATTTCTTGCGCCAAGAAAATTTTAAGGAAAACAAAAGTTATTTTGGAGCAAGAAGAAATTTTCTTGGCTCAAGAAATTTATCTTGTCTCAATAAACTTTGACTTCATTCAAAAAATTTTCAATCTTCCTTGATATTTTCTTGAGCCAAGAAAATTTACACTCCAGTCAAGAATTTTTTTTTTTCAGTGTGGATTACGATGTAACAATTGTAATTTTTCCAACAATTTTTTTTCTGTATACTTTGTGATATATTCACATTTCTATCCTTTCACAATGGAACGAACACATGTATTTAGTTTTCTTTTTAGCCTAAGCTTATCGCTGGTAAGTGATGTCCATATAAATAGTCGCACAATGATAGAAGATTTGGAAAATCAGCATTGTGACTAGCTTTCTTCTGATTAGCAAGTTCAACACACCACTATTCGTTTTCAATTGCGCCAAAGCTCTCATGATATTTTTGCAAACTCCTGCACAGAAAAAAAAATTAATTTGATTCAAGAGAAAAATTCTTGAACCAAGAATATAATTTTGAAGAGGGTAATTGTCTTGAATCAAGACGAAAAATTCTTGAATTAAGTAAAATTTCCTCAAATCAAGAAAAATTTTCTTAAATCAAGAATTTTCCTACTCAAATCAAGAATATTGAGCTCTTCAAAAATGTACACTTGATTCAAGAACATTTTTTTTCTGTGTGCAACCTGTTTACAGTTATCGATAGTATTTCCGTTTGTAATAAAGCTTAGTTTTATTTTCAAAATTTGTTTTTTTAAGTTGCATAAACTACTAAGATCATGAGCGACTACTGCAGGGAGTAAACTTTTTGTGGTTGGTTTCGTTTTATATGGGTTGAGCAGAATAATACACTAAAATATTGAAAAATACTCATTGGTGTACGCCGGGCTCGAACCCGGTCCAATAATTCGGTAAGCAAGAGCCGGATCCGATAGGCTACTGCGCGCCTTAGAGCTTGGATTAATTTTTGTTCATTTTGTTGATTTGTAATTTTTCAAAAGACGAAAGTAGTCACCCAGTTACAAACCTTGGTTTAGGCAAGTTTATATATAGAAAATGACCTTGAATCAGGTTGTATACATCTATCTGATAGCGCGTTATAGTTATACCTGTCGTAATACCTACATTATGTAATCTAATTCTGTATGATATCGTGAAAACATACGATTGTATCATAACAAACATATTAATTATCTTCCTCTAAAATAATTTCATCGTCATATTTACATTATGAATACATTATTATTAAGAGTACGTCACGCACTTTTTATCTTTCTGATAAATTATTATAAATTGCTTATGTAATAAATCTTTTTCAAAATTTCGCTATTCAATCACACTTCTTTTCATATTTTCATATTAAACCTTAAATGTTAGTGTTAAGCATAAACAACACATTACGAAAATTAACAATAAGTTCTAAAAATAAATACAACTATCGACTTCTTGTTATAAATATTATTATTATAATGCTGATATGCTCACATAGCACTTCTTGTTATGGTGAGAAGACGGTTTCTACGAATGTAATTTTATCGTTTTTGCTCGATGAACACTTCATTTCGTTAGTTAGTCACAACGTAACATCAGAGCATAATTTAAGTCGCATTGTATTATTATATTGTATCATATATGAATAGTATCATTATGAAATTATCAATTTTGTGGACTGTGTACATCGTATTAATTACAAGTGTTTTGAGCCAACATTTAGAGTTATTTCGTCAAACTCGATTACTTACTAGAAATTTTTGGGGTAAAGATGAATACGAGACAAAAATTCTCTGTGTTAGTGCCAATTCGAGTGATGCAGTTGTCTTGAATGAGCCTATTGTCAGCAATACTGTCATAGATAAGAAATATGAAGAAATATTTGGTATGAAAAAAAAAGAATTTTTTTATTTTAAATAAGTTTCAAAATTTTAAAATTTTTTATATTAATTTAATAATGTATATTGTTAAAAATTAAATTTTTTTTGAGGCAGATGTTGAAAGTAATTCTAATAAATATCGTAATGATTGTCAAATTGAGATGGATTATTCTAAATGTTTATCGGAATGGAAAAACGATTCAAATTGGAAAATTTTATCGTCTTTAGAAGTTCCAATGGGTCCAGTTTACGACAAACGTTGGGAACGTGAGTTTTTCATAATTACAATTTATAAATTTTATTGTGAGTATTGTTTTTATCGAATTGCAGGTTTTCAGGAATATGGAAAAATTATACACTTGGATACTAACTACAGTTTCGTGACATCAGAAACAGATAACGTTAATTTTATGTTTAACTCTAGTGAGAATCAAAAAGCTCTGGTGGTATCTGTTCGTGGGACATCTAATGCGCAATTTTTATTGTGTAAAAGTCAAAACTTCCGTAGTGATTTTTGCTATTGGCTTATTATTGGTGGCTGGAATAACACTATTACGGCAATCAGAAAATGCGAAAAAGGAATTCCTTTAGAAAAGCCCCCTACGGGATCTAATTGTAGTATTTTACGAGCTTCCAAGGCAAAAGTGAGTTTATTTAATTATTTTTGTAGAATGTTAAAAAATTCTATTATCAACCAGCTGTTGAATGTTAAAAAATTCAGTTTTTTTTTTGGAAAAATTATGAAGAATTAATTAGTATTACTAATGCCGACAGGTCAAATCTCGAAATATACGCTCTTTTAGCTTTAAAAAAATTTTTTTTCAAAGTCAAGATGTGCAGACAAAAAAAACTTCTTGCATCAAGAAAATTTTAAGAAAGACAAAAGTTATTTCGGAACAAAAATAAATTTTCTTGGCTCAAGAAATTAATTCAAGAAATTTTCAATCTTCCTTAGTATTTTTTTGAGCCAAGAAAATTTACCCTCTAGTCAAGAATTTTTTTTTCAGTCTGGAAAATAGCTTCTAAAGACTTCAAAACATCAAGATCTGATGAAAAAAATTGATGTTTGAAAATTGAACTGATAACACTATCACAATCCAAGTTTTTGATTTTTTTAACAAGACCTTAAAACTTTTATTTTATTTTGTTTAAAAATTTTCACAAAATACGAAAAATTTTTAATTTCACAAAATTAGAATGTGTTAGTGTTTTTAGTCTGGCTTCAAAAAATTAATTTTCCTATTATTTATATACGTCTTTTTGGCTTTAAATTGTTTTTTCTTAAACCCAAAAGATTGTGTATCAACAAAAATTTTTTTTGTGTTTTTCAACCAAATTTTTACTTTTTCGTATTTCCACGTTAACTAAAAAAATTTTACCTTAAAAAGATGAGACTTCTTTGTGTAATTTACTTCTAAAAGAGTTTTTATGTTGAATAAAATAATCGATTGAACTTTCGCTAATTTATAAATTACAAACTGATGAATTCTTAATTTTTTTTTTAGCATTTTGCATTAGATGCGCTCGAGTGGAGAACATTTATTATCACATGGAATACGGAAACTAAAACTGTAAATTTATATGATTCGGAAGAACTAGTATTGTCTTATTCTGACTCTGCAAATACTTCGTTTAACATAACTCGAATTCTCTACGGAAATTCAGATCCTCTAACTCCAACATTATTCCGCTTTCACAAATGTAAGTAACAATACCAATAATAAAAATTGTAATTCATGGATTACATTAAAGAAAATTTTATTTTTCTTTTCAAAAAAGATAAATATATTTTGTCGAAAAAACCTGGAGCAATATTAATCAGTCCATCACTGACAACTAATTACGCCAATGGATTTTGCATTGACATTTTAATTGGATTGTGTCCAAATTGTGAATTGATTGTTAAATTAGTCGATGGGAACAGCACTAAAAAAATATCTAAAACATTTTCAAGCTTACCTGATGGCCAGACTTTGAAACACGGACTTCCGACATGGCAGTATGCACGATTTGATGTTGCGGATATTGAAGAGTATGAATTACCGTTGATTGTTCAAATTAGTACAAACGTAACGGGAACAGAAGAAACTGGTCAATATCACTGGGCTATTGGAAATATTAAAGAGTGTCCTTCAAAAAGTAATTAATTAATAAGTAAAAATTTTTAAACAGTAATACTGAAAGAAAATTCACTTAATTTAAGAGACAAACTCTGTAATTATACACAGTAGAAATTTTTTCATCATTGCGTTGAAAAGATTTGCGTTATGAATTTTTGTATTAATTAAATTTACGGTTATTATTTACAAGTAGGGTCAATCTCATTTTGACCCATAACTAGGTGAAAAATTAACATCTTTTTTTATTCTGCTTGTTTTTATGGCGCATTTATGATAAAAAATGTCGTGAAAGGAAAAAAGAATTCGATAGCTTTTTTGCCTTTAAAAGCTAGAAAAAAAAATTAGATTTCACGTTTTTGAATAAAATTTCTCTTTTCTATTTTATCTTTTTTTGATATATACTTTTTTTTTAAAGTATATAAAAAAACGAACAATTTAAAAAAAAAAATTGATCAATTTGATTTAAAAAAAAAAAAGACATAGTTTTGAAAAGTTTCACCATTTGAAATTAAAACGAAAAATTCCTGAATCAAGTGAAATTTAATTAAGGAAAAAAAAATTATTAGTTAAAGAACTTTTCGACTTAATTTAAATCGATGAAATTTTTTTTTCTTAAATTTGATAATTTTTTTTTTTTTTTTTTTAGAATCTGTCCGTCAATTATTGGTAAATAAAATAAGCAATAATGAATTTGATGAGCCAAATATTGTTTGTCAAAAATTTTCATACAATAGATCTGAAGCAGTTGTAGTAAAGAGTAGCCCAATGATTTCTAAACCTCCAAGTAGGTGATCCACAAAAATTAATAAATATAAATAATTGAACAAAAAATGATAATTTTCAAAATTGTATACGTGTTATTGTATGTAATAATTTTCTTCAGGTAATGCATTTTCATGTATGGATTCACGCATTGGAGTGCACTGCAAAATTCCGTGTAGCCAATATTTTGGTGAAAATTGTGCTCGTGTTTCAAAATGTGATCAATTTGGCTGTTATTGTTCTCAAGGAAAATATGGTTCACGATGTAACGATGGTAAAATTCTAACTTCTTTTTTTCTTGACTAAAAATAATATAATATTATAATACTAACGCGGCAACGTCGCGCGAGTTGCACATATTATTTTTTATTGTGAATACGGAATAAACGCGAATATAAAATTGGGGCTCAAGGGCGAAGCCGCAAGGACCCAAAGACTAAAAATAATAACTGAAAAATTAAGTAGCTAAAAAAGTATCAATTAAGTAACAATAAAATCAATGAGAATAATTTTATTTGATAAGAACAAAAAAAAACAAGAACAACAACTACATAAATTAACTAATTTTATTGAATTAAATTGTCTGACGCGTCAACCTTAATTCAGTTTTAATTTTCGATTGTTTTATTTTTGTTTTGGTTTTAATTCAACGTTATTATTTGACTTCATTTGTGTAAAGAATAATTTGTGTGCGGCAAGTGAACTACATGAAAAACCTACATCGCAATTATAAAATGGGCAAATTGCTATTTTTCGACCGTAACAGCAAGTATAAGGATACCGCTTTTCGCGTATGAGTAACCCATGCAAAAAAAATTCTGATTCAAAATGAATTTAAGATTGAAATTCATATTTTGACACAAATATGAATTAATTTTGAGATCAATTCAAATTTGAAATTGATTTGTAAATATAAATTAGCACGCCTGTAGAAATTTTGATCCTTTTTTATAATATTTATAAAGACTTGAAAATATTTAGTATAAATTTTATCTATAAAATATTCTCAAGTCTTTATTAAAATTCTAAAGCAAAATCGAAATTTTTACAGGCGTGCTAATTTCTATTTACAAATCAATTTCAAATTTGGATTGATCTCAAAATTAATTCATACTAGAAATTTAAATAGCGCGCTACGCGCGCGCCTTAATTTCGACCAATAAGGAATCGGGGACCATATTTTTTCGATATTTCGATATATTTCGATACTAACCAACTTCAACTCAGTCATGAATTTTATATTTTAATTTGTGTCAAAATATGAATTTCAATCTTAAATTCATTTTGAATCAGAATTTTTTTTGCAC
Organism: Cotesia vestalis; assembly: GCA_000956155.1. Taxonomy (NCBI): domain Eukaryota; kingdom Metazoa; phylum Arthropoda; class Insecta; order Hymenoptera; family Braconidae; genus Cotesia; species Cotesia vestalis. Next base: position 12,752 of record JZSA01001707.1, on the reverse strand, counting down.
GGGAATAAAAAAGAATTTTCAGAATAAAATGAAAAAATTATCTTTTCTTTGCAATAAGTATTTTTTATTAATAATTAAAATTTTTTTTTAACTATTTAGCATGTGAAGATGGAAATTATGGTTACGGATGCCAGAAAAGTTGTAAAAATTGTATTGGATACGATAGTTCTCGATATTATTATCACAATGACAAAGTATGCAATCCTTATGATGGAAAATGCTATAAAGGATGTCAGGAATTATCAATGTTCTTCGTTCCACCGTATTGTAACATCGGTAATGTTTTCTTTAAATAAATAATTATTTAATAGAGAAAGATAATTCATAGATTTGCTCAAATTTATTTTAATTTAAGGAATATCTCCATTGATTCCGACCATTGATTATATCAACGAAACGGCTGCTCGGGTTTCTTTGTCGGGAGTTGAAGAACATGAAGACATTGGACTGTTAATAATTTTTGAAATAGATGTATGTCTTTAGATTTTTCTTAATAATTGAATATTTAAGATTTATTGTGCTACACTAAAGAAAAAAAAATTAACTTGAATCAAGAGAAAGATCCTTGAATCAGAAAAATAATTTTGGAGAGTTTTATTGTCTTCAATCAAGACGAAAAACCCTTGAATCAGGTAAATTTTACTTAAACCGAAAAAATTTCTTTGTTGAAGAATTTTTCTATTTAAATCAAGACGATAAAGTTCTTCAAAATTATTTTTTTTAATTAAATATTGATTCTTTTATAAGTTGATCTATAAGTTGAATGAGTTGATTTTTTTTCTGTGCATATTTTTTTGATACTTTGTCAATAAGCCAATTTTTGGCTCTCCACCTTTATTAATCCGCAAAAATTACCTACGTCAAAATTTCTCAAGAAAAGTTTCTCATACAAAAATATCTCAAGTAAAATAATTTCTCAAAACAAAGTTTATCACAAGACAAATTAATCTGACGAAAATTAATTATTATGTACGAAAATGCTTATATATCTTCAACATTAACATGGCCCTTTTATTTAGATTTTTGTGTGTGTTTATTCGACATTAGACCAACACATAAACTTGTTACCGTGTTGTGCCCTTTTATCATGATTTTTGTGTGTTTATATAAAAATAGGCCAACATATAAGCTACAAATATTTAAATAAATTTATGTATAAGAAAATAATACCGAATAAATTTTGACAATGAAAAATAAAGCCTTTAAGAAAAAATTGTACAAGAAATTATTGCTGAGAATTTTTGTCGCGAGAAATTTTTGTGTGACAAAAAAAAGACGGTCACCCTAATTTTTATAATTGTATTTAGCCGGCGTTGGGTAAAGAAAAGGGAGAAAGTATTTTAGCAACAGAAGAGCTTATGAATGATACTATGAAAAAAAAATACTTTACAACGTTTACAAATTTAGTTTCTGGGCAACAGTATTTTGTAAAAACGTTATACAATATAGAGTATGATAATCAACATAACTTATTGGAAAGTTTGAAGGAATCTTTTACAACTGCTTGCCATTGTAAGTTTTATTGCGTAAATTACATAATTTTACATAAATTACAAAATTGGAAATTGCGAAATTTTTTTAACTGATTCAAAAAAGAAAAGTTAATGATTTTAAACTATTGTAGAGCAACGAAGATTTTTTATTTATTAAAAGAAATTCAATGAAAATGACATGATTCTATTTATTTAATTTTTGAATCAGTAAAAAATAATAGAAATATTAAAATTTTAAATTTTTTTCATAATTTAATATACTTAATAATGAAAATTAAAAAAAAAACATTTTTTTTGAAAACAACTTTTAACAAAATTTGTTTTGATATTCTTCTAACAGGGGATAAAAAGTTTGAAATTGAACCCAATACAACAAGCCTGAATCTAATAAGGATTCGCGAAGAGGTACAGAAATTATAAAATTTTTTTCGAAGCATAAAAGACATTCAATTTATTCGACTTTTCAGAAAGATTATGTTTGCCCAGACGAGTGGTACGAAGTAGAAGTTACGATGAGGACGTACAATAATGACTCTGTGTCGATACCTTCAATTCACATAACTAATACATTTCCAATGATAATTTCAAATTTGAATCCATATACGCATTATAATGTGTGCGTAAGTAATTTTGATGTCGGTTTTTATAACTGTCAAACAGTTTCAACTCTTGACACAGGTAAATATTATTCTAGTTAAGTACTAGAATTGAGAATAGCTATTGATAAAAATTTTTGATTTTTTATAGAGCCGTCAATAATTCAGAATTTCCGCGTAAAAGAAATAAACGCTCACGATGCTTTAATCCAATGGTCACCTCCTTTACAACCCAATGGAATTTTAGAGGGTTATCAATTAATGATTAGAGTAATAAAAAATTTTTAGGTAATTCAAAAGTATTCAAAAATAAGATGTATTATAAATTTTGATTATAGGTTTTGTATTATGATGGATGCCAAAGACAAAATTTGAAGACGCCCGAAAATTTATTGATATCTCATATTTCTAAGAATATTTCTACTGGAGATTCAATGTCATATCACATTCAAAATTTAACTTCATTTGTGACTTATGAAGTAAAAGTAAGGGCGTACAATTCAAAATTTGGAATTGAAGATAACATAATAATTACAACTGACGAACTTGGTAAGAATCTAATTGAAAATGGAGGGAAATTTTTTAGACTTATTACCTGATATAATTTAAATTGGTAGAAATTCCGACGGAAATTTTTGATGACTTAAAACTGGAAAATGATACGATTTCGTGGAAATATCCAAAAGATTGTTCAAAAGTAACTGGAAGAATAGACGGCGCACGAGTATTTTTAACTGGTTTGAGTGAACATGTTCAAAATTACAGTACGAAGGAAGATGTTCGAGGATATTCATTTATGTTATCAAATGGATACACTACCGGTGCTGAAAAGTATCAAGCTAGAATACACGTGGTTCATAGGTTGTACGGAATTCAAAATGAAACTGCATACAATGAATTAATTTTTGTAACTAACCCACGTCGTAAGTTTTATTTAAAAGTTATGAAAAATTTTTTATTAACCCGAGAAAATTTCTTTTAGCTCCACCACAAGTTGAAGAGTTAGAAATCGTAGAAGTCGATCAGGAGAAGAAAACGTTGACATTAAGATGGCGCGAACCGAAGCCTCCACATAATGGAGAAATTTCTCATTATGGGGTAAAAATTTCGTTATATTCTGCGGATACAACCCATGTGGTTTTGGTTTATCCTAATGAAACTTGTCAACTTTGGAGTGATTTGATTTGCAAAACAATAGATCAACCTTTTGGAGAAAGACAATATATTCAGGTATCATTGTTGTTCTTTCTGGAGGTATCACCGTCGTGCAATTCGTATTTTACAAAAATTATGAAAATTTTTTTATTGATAGATAAATGCATCAATAGCTCACCACAAAAATTTGAGATCAATTTACTGTTTCTAAGTAATTTGGATTTTAGTAAAATTTTAACAAAACTAAAAATTTTTCGAAAATGAAAAAAATTTTCAAGCACCCACAACTCCGAAACCAACTTGCCGATTTTACTCATCTTCGAATTAGAACTTGATCTCGGTATTGATTCATAGAATAAGCCCACAAAATTTCCTTTAAATTCCGACATGACACTGATTTCAATATGAAGTTTTATGTGCGTTTAACGTACAAAATATGATTAAGTTTATTTTTTTTGGTGTGCGTTTGTCTACGTAAACACTCGAAATTTCTCATAGAAATTTCTAATAAAACTTTGCCCATGACTTCTTATAACTTCTTATGATTTTATTTTTTTTTCAGTTTTTCTCATAGAATCTTATAAGACTATTTTTTTTTTGCACTGGATTCAAAAATTCTACTTATATCTTATAAATAATTGTAATTAACGAAATTTCTCATATATAAAATCGCATCAGAAAGAAATACTAATCTTTTTATGAGAGTCTATGAGCTGATAGGCTACTGATAAAATATCATAGAATTTTTATGAGATAATTTTCTCATTCTCATGCGTACATTAATAGATCATTTAATCTTATAAAATAACTTTTGCTTTCTATAATATTCTATGAGATCTTTCCAGTAGGGACTGATGTATTTACCTCTCGACAAAAAAATTTTTATAATTTTCGGAAAATATGACTAGCGCGATCGTCCTACCTTAACAAAATAAATAAACAGCTTTGTAGAACTGAAAAAAAAATATATATTTTTTGATTTAGGTAACGGCTTATAATAAAGGAGTAGAAAGACCTGGTGAAACCGCCCAAATTGAATACCGTCAACATGAAACAGGTTAACATCAAATTTACTTTTTATTTAAAATGGAAATTAAATAGCATTCAAATTACAGCTCCAGATGCGCCTAAGATAATTTCAGTAAAAGAAGTAGACAATGGCGTAATAGAAGTACGTTGGAAGCATCCTAACATAACTGGTGGACCGTTGAAAAAATTTTTGATTATTGTAAAAACATTACTAACGGTTTTGGAAGATCAATCAATTCCTCTAAACAAAACTAAAGTCATTGAATATCCTATTTCTAAATATCAACTTGAATACAGTTATCATTTGTATCTTCTTTCATCAACACGCTATAACATATCAATAAAAGCAGCGACAAATTTGAAGCAAAGTGAAATTACAAACGTAACTATCTTTACAAAATCTACTTTTGCATTTGAGTTTGAGCCACGGGTTAAAAAAAATGATGATGGTTTAACATTTGATGTTTTCATTCCACCGATTGTTAACAATACTTATGCTAGTTCGGTTTCTATAAGTATAAAAGGTGTTCCAGCGTGTGAAAACCCTGCAAAACCTCTTTTTATGTTTCAAAAAAGTCTTATATTGGGATATAATGAGACAGTATGGGTAGCCGCGGCGTTTCCCGTAAGATAAAGAAATTATTTTTCTTTGTGTTTTGTTAAAAGGATCCTTAAGGTTCAATATATGCATTTTTCAGGCTTTCCGGATAGTAAATCGATCTTTTACCATTGGTGAAAACAAAACTTACAATATATTTACTAACTGTCTTCTTCATCCGGATTCTAAGTACGTAGTTCTTCTCACAATACACTCTCCTTCCTTTTTTACATCACAAGGATCAAGTATGGTTATGTGGGAATCACAACCGATCTACACTGATAAAATTTACACACCTCATGCATATTGGTTAGTGCCACTAATTATGCTTATAATCATTGGTAGCGTTGGTGGGATATTTTACTACGTCAGAATAAGGTTAGTAAAGATTTTGATACTTCGATGTTTTGAGTATAGTTATTATTATTATTGTTATTATTTATGATGTCATACGAGTCAGAATACACCTCTTTGACTCTATCGTTTTTTTTTAATTTTTAAACTAAAAATAAGCATTCTAATTAATTGCTCAGAAAAAAAATTTATAGGACTTTTTAACTTTAGGTCATAAAATTTTTTAATTCCTCAAGCTAAAAAGGCGCTTAATTAAAGACGTAAACCCTTTCAGCTTTACCCATTTATTATCTTTAGGAAATCAATGCTCCATTTTTAAGTGAAGAATATGTCAATCAGTCGATAAGTGATAAAAAACAATTATGCGCTCTTTTACCTTTTGGCATGCGAAATGTAGACTAACTGAGATTGAAAAGAATAACTTGGAAAAAAAAAAAAAAAAAAAAAAAATCATACTAAAATTAGCCGACGTTCGATAACTTTTGATTTTTTTTGTCGAGATAATCATTCGATTACACACAATTTTTATTTTTTTTTCAATTTTCAGACCAAAAAAAAAGTCACAAGCACCTCAGCCATTTCAAATGAATCCAGTTAATACTATAATTGAAAATAATTCTCATGTATTAACACCTGTAGATACAACTGACGACACAGATTCAATTTCTGTAAATTCTGTATTTCCATGAATTATATTAATACTAAAAAACTGAAGATTGCATTTTCTAATCTAATTTATAGTCAATAAAGTTAATCTAAGTTAATTCTATTAGTAGATTTCATAGAAATCTAACTATTGCATTGGTCCTCATGACGGAACTTTTAAAAAATTTTGCTATATTTCGACTATACTCGTCGAGCTGAGTCAGAAAATGTATATGGTTCAAAAGTTTATATATGTATATATATATATATATATTTATATATATATATCGGATATAACACGGCTTGTCACGACGATAGCGTCGCCAATTCACAACGGATCTCTACTAAACTCAACATACTTATTCTACAGATAAATACCAAAGTTACGTTCGAAGATGAGCTTAATCGGTCAAGTAATTTAGAAATACTAGGATTTCAAAATTTTGAAAATCATAAAAATTTATATTTTTTCACTTTATTACTCGAATAACTTTTGAATGGGACAACTTATTGAAATTCTGTAAAATGCATCTGAAAGCTCTTTAAATTAGCTTCAATTTGAGTACCATATCATATGTGTGGTCTTAAAATTATGTCCTATTCCCCTATGCCACTTATGAAATTTACTATTGCACTCGTTTTAGTAGATTTCATTAAAAATCAACGATTTACAAATATCGGGAAGTTAATGTTTTCACCCCGTTTTGTAAAAATTGTATTTTGATGAGATTGATTTACCTAAAAGTTTTTGCGGTTTGAATATTCCAAAAATAGTGTTCTGTGAAATTCTTGTCAGACTTTTAAGCTTGAAAAGTACTAAAGCATAGAAAAACTATTTTTTTAAGCTTTCAGAAGTATTATTACTTCATTAATTAATCGGCTTGTACACAGATTTCCACATCACCCATGAGGTACTGTGCAAGTAAATGCGTTCCCATTTTTTTACATGGCGGGTCCCCTGTAGGCCTAAACCATGGTAAATCATCAACAGAAATTTGTAATTTTATTTCGATTTTATAGTTCATAATCCCTGGTTAAGAATTTTGATTGATAAGAATTCAGAAGCGGTTACTCCATGAAAAGTGTATATCTACATTTACAACCAATTGAATTCAAATTATTGAAAAGATTTAAAATTTTATTATTTTTAATTCTTTTCAATTAATATTTTTGTTAATATTATTGTTAATAACCAATTATTGTAAATAAATAATAATATTTATGATAATGAAGGCAAAATATCCACACCTAATTTACAGCGATAAAATAAAAAAATGAAATCTACTTCCATTTCGGCTGCCGAATGGTTTTTTTTATTAATTTTTAATGTTAAATAATTATAAAGTTAATGCCAAAAAAGGTAAAGTTAAAGTTATCATCTTAAGTTGTAAAGTGAAAATAAAGCTAATAAATCATTACAATTGAAAATTATAAGAAACTATTGCCATTTTCATAATTATGTTATTAGAAATTTGGTACATTATACCTGAAAGAAAAAATTTCTTTTAAAAAAATGAGAAATGTAGTACGAAATTAATTTGCTGAAAATTTTGAACAATTTTATTTCTAAGCTGAAAAAATAAAAATTTGTCTTATAGTAACTTTGTTGTGGAAAAAAAGTTTATTTCGTTTATCAAATTTATTGTCATTATCGAAATTTTTTTTTTTTTTTTAATAAAAATTTACAATTTGTCAACCTAAAATAATTTTTTCTTAAATCAAATAAATTTTTTTTTTTTTTGACAAGAAAGTTTCTGTGAGAAGAATTTTTATTTTTTTCAGCTAAGGAAATAAATTTGTACAAAATTTTCAACAAATTAATTTTTTACTGCAACATTTTTAATTTTTTTTTAAAAGAAATTTTTACTCTCAGTGTATTATGTTATAAATTAATTGAACATGTTAAATAACTTTATTGTTAATAAATATTTTTAGAATGGTTACACAAAAGCTAATACATGCAATGAAGTCTAGTTGTTATCTTTGAAAAATCCAAATTTTTATTTAAACAAATATATCGGAATTGATGTAAATTTTTACAAATTTAATATTGAATTAATTTTTTATTATAGTTACCTTGCATAATTTCTTTCACAATTCGTGATTTTCTTCCACTGTTATGTCGGGTGACTTAGCCTAGCAATTTAGAGAATTAATAAAAATGTAAAATTAATAAATTTAAAATATAAAAATTTTTAAAACTTTAACTTTGAAATCACAAAGTTGATTATTTTATCAGTTTTAATTATTAACAATAAAAATAACTTAGACTTCTAAATCATAAAAGAGTAGCAATAAATAAAAAAAAATAAATTTAACTGAAAACCTTAAAATTTATTTACTTAAAACTAAACATATCTGTTTACATATATACAATAATATTTACAATGATTTCTTTATTTCAACAACAATGAAACACTGAACAATTATTTCAATTATTATTATCAATCATATAACGAAAATGACTATCTATTACTTAAAACCTTAAAATTTATTTACTTAAATCTAAACATATCTATTTACATATATATAATAATATTTATAATGATTTCTTCATTCTACAAATAAAAAAACACTTAACAATTATTTCAATTATTGTTATCAATAATATAACAAAAATTACGGTCTATTACATCTAAATGTTCATTATCAAGGTAAGCTAATACTTCTTCACAGCACTCAACTGGCATATTTTGAAACACAGTAAAAAGAATCTCTCTAGACGTGTTCAGTAATCTTCTTCTCTCCATAGCAGCGTTGAATCGATTTCTTATTTTATAAAAATATGGAAGATATCGATCACGATATTGATCAATATTAACACTACTCACATCTTCATGGGAGACATGGTTGATTAGTTGATCTTGAGGAGAAGTTAACAAATGCCAAACTGTTATATTACTATCACCTATTTTATCTTCTTTCATTTGTTGAAGACGTTGTAATATGCGACACTCGATAGCTTCAACAAAAGCGATGTAATTCTTTTGATCCCAATAGTCATTAACCGGTGTTGAGCGAATCCTTGATAAGATTTCATTTGTCACTGGTACACAAGTGTAATGCCTTCGGAGGATGGCCCGTATTAAAGTGAGTTCAGTTTTTTTGAAAAGTTTAACAACTCTCCTCATGAATCGTCGATCACTAAGTTGTTCTCCTGAAAGCAAGCTCAAATTTAATTTAGCTGCTTGTAGTATGGTGTAATCAACTCGCCGGAGATCTACATCACGAAGTAGTACACGGTCAATAATGTTTCGTTGTCCGTAACTAGCAGCGAGCGTCAAAAATGATCTGACATCAAAAGAGTCTGATGTTTGATCAAGATTCACCCCAAAACTTATCAGAAGTTCAAGTATAGTTAATTTCTCAACTTCAAATTCTACCAGCATGTCGAGACTGAATGGATTATTGGAGTTCTTTGGATTGCGTATAATGTATTGCAATGGTGACATACCGGCTTCATCGAAGTCATCAACTCTAGCTCCTTTCCTGAGCAGCAGCTGAACTATTTCAGGGTTGTACTCTTCGATAGCTAACATCAATGGAGTCCTTTGAAACGATTGAGTCCGGTAATTAATGTCAGCTCCGTAGTTGATTAATTGCTTAACTTTTTCAACATCTTCGTTGGCTATTGCAGCGTGTAGGAGTGTTGGATTTCCAAAAGACTTGATTCTCTCCTTTATTGGTCCATCATCCATTGAACTTTCAATCAATCTAGTACTGATCGTGGAGTTCGCCTTGGCACCGTATTCCAAAAGTAACGAGGTCAATTTGTCCGCTTCTTCAGTGTTTCTCATTACAGTCAAAATCATTGGAAAGGCACCACTGAAGCCGTTATTTGAATTAACATTGGCATTAAACTTCAAAAGTAATTTGGCATGTTGGTAACTTTCATTATGGCAAGATATGTATAAAGCAGTGAATCCACATTCTCCGGATCGCATGAGTTTCAGATTTGGATCCGCACCATTGTTTAAAAGACACTTCATTATTTTCACAGTTGAAAATTGCTTGTGAAATTCAGGAAGCAATCCTACGGTAAAGAACAACGGACTGATGTTGTTGAGAGTAAGATCATTTGGCTCAGCACCCTTTTTAACTAACTCTTCCACTAGATCAGAGTACCTTTGGCGAACCGCATGGTGTAAGGGAGAAAATGACTTATTACAATGCTTTTTATTCACTCTTGCACCTTTTTTGATTAAAAACTTTGCGATCTCTTTCTTTCTGAGTCCAATCGCTAGTTTTAATAAATTATAACCACCACAAATGAAAGGATTACCACTCAATGGTTTTTTCACCGATGATTTTAACAGTTTTTTCACTTCCGTAAGGTCACCGAAATGAATTGCTGTCTTCAAATTTCTTGATAATGTAGCCATTGTAAATGTTGGTAAGTAATAAATGAAACCACTTAACAATTTTGAAGTACAAATATTTAAAGACTCACTTAGATTTTTTGAAAAGTTTGAACGTTTTGCACAAGTGCTTACTGTGTGAAAATTCGACAAGGAAATGTCGATTAAGTTTTACAACTTAGTGTCCGAAATTTTCTTATCCCCTCCACATTCCCCCACTGGTATGGTGGTAGGGATACCAACCAATACCTGCACAGTTTCAACTAACAAAAACTGTAGTTGATTGGATTCCTAAGCAGGTCACACCGATACCCTCGAGATTCGAAGCTAGGAAAGGGTAGATGGCAAAACTCAAACGTAAATGATTTTTTTGAATTTTTTTTTATCCAGAATTAAAAATTATAAAGAAATTTGATACTGAGAAATACCAAAAAAGTTTTCAATTCAAAAATACAGAATGAAATCAAAAGTATTTAATTATTGAAATAATTACATCAGATTTTACATAACTTATATGAGCACATGCTAATAATTTAGCAAAATCCGTTTCAATTTGTAGACTGACAACCATGTTCAATAATCTTTGTAAAAAGAATGACCGTGTATCCGATTTGCTGCGCTTTAAGGAAGTCTAAACGTTATTAAATGACTCGAAAAAGCACTAAACTTTTTCACTTTTTCAGCTGACAAAAAAACGATGAAAATTGTATTATTATATTTTACGTTTTCTTAAAAATTTAAATTTTTATCGTGGAGACTTAAAAAAAATTTTTTCTACTTCGTCGTTTTTAAAATATAGTTAAAATTGGCATTACATAACAGCTGTCTCTGGCAGCGTTGCCAAGGTAACTACTCTTTATGGCGCCTCGACTTCTTGACCACTTCACTAATTTTTTCAACTTAATTTTTCTCATTGTTTTTAATAATGATTATAACTTTTAAATATGTAATTTGAATCTATTATACTTATTCAATTTTTTTATATCAGTTTTTGAGAGCTCAAAGTTGGAAAGGTGACAGCGAAAAAAAATCACATTGCTAGGGGCATAGTGTTTTTATCATAAATGCTCATGCTTATAAGGATTTAAAGAATACACTGATAGAAGAATTTATTAACTATTAATACAATTTAATTTATTTAAGGTCAATTAATTAATTTATTAAATTTTAATAGATATTTTTTAAAATTTAATAAATATTTATTTGGGAAGAAAGTACATTTATTAATAGTTAATAAGTATTTATTGATAGTTAACAAATATTTATTGACAGTTAATAAATATTTATTTAAGTGAATTTGTTTCGCTTGCAATGTCATATGACACGAAGATTGCTTATAAACAAAAATTATCTTTATAAATTATTTGTATTAATTATATTACGTTATAATAACGTTTGTTATAAAATACCAAATTCTATCTTGAGCTCAAAATTATCTTTTATATTTTTAATTATTAAAAAGGTTAATTCATTTAGTGAATTGAATTATTATCATGCATTCCAATTATAGAGTTATAAAAAGTGTTAAAAGAAAATTGCGATTTTTGCTTTTTATTTTTAATAAATATTTGTTAACAGTTAATTAATTAGACAATAAATTACTTATTAACTGTTGATAAATATTCGTTAACTCTGAAGAAATATTTATTAACAGTTAACCCTTCGTAGGTAGCGTGTCTTTTCCGAACTAAGTCGGTTGCATGGTGAGCGCTCCGCCGCCGTGTTAAAACGTACGCGCTGTTGCCAAATGTAAACTAATAGTATTTCCTTGTGAACAAAATATTTCTTCAATGTTTTATGATTAGATAATTTTATTTTTATATTTTATCATAAATTTAATTGAATAATAAAATTTTTTTTTATTTTTATCACACGTGACATTATTAAATTTAACATAATTAAATTTAAAATCTAAGACCAGATTATAAAATTATAATTAAATACAATCTTTGCTTAAAATTTATCAAATGTAATAATTAACTCTTATTAATTACAATTAGTGAACTAATAGTTCAAATTATAAAATTATAATAAAATTCAAATCAAAATTGAATTTATCACACGTAATGTTTTCAATTCTTATCAATTAATAATCTTGTTTATCGTAGAATTACATTTTATCATTATAAGAGGAATTGATTGTCATAATTCTGAAATAAACAGATATCTGACCATTTTTTAGATTTTATTGTCAGCTGAAAAATTAAAAAAAAATAATTCAAAAAATTGGCGTTCATTGTTTTTTTTTTAATTTGTTTATCTGAACATTTTTTTTTATTTAAATAATTATTAATATATGAAAACCAGACACCTGTTAATTTCAGTATGATGTATTATAAAATAATTTACTTACCAATTATATTTTTATTATTATTTTTACATAAATAATATTTAACACGAGTGTTATTATTACATTATTTTAAACAAATCATATAAGTTATAATATCAACAATAAAAACTAACCTCAACCATTATGTTATTTTTAAACCTCACATGCGGTAAAACAGACTGAAATAGTGGCGGC
>JZSA01001706.1:0-161601 GCA_000956155.1 Cotesia vestalis | reverse complement strand
GTTCACGCTGAATTTTTTGGTGATTAGTTGAACCTTCTTAAACGCAATGATGAAAAAAAATTTTTGTTTTAAACAATGGTCACTCGATATCTTTTGATCAAATAGAGATAGAAATTTGTTTCGAATTGGCATTTATAAAGGGTAAAATATTGGAATTACGTGCGAATTATGAAATTTACCACTATCAAATTTTCTGATTTATTTAATTTTTAAAATTTGAGACAAATGTTTATGGCCTCTGTTAAACCGAAGCGATTAAAATGATATTCCATTGTGATCCCTTTTATGAAAGGCTTACGAGTCATAAAAATTCGGATGCTTTACCTGAGTGGGTCAGAACTCACAATTTTTTGTTTGATTTTCATAAGCGTAGACAAATAGAAATACAAGTTTACTTTCTTTTTGAAACTTATTTTTCACTATTATCTGTAATTCTGCACTAAGTATATAAGTTTTAGATAAGTTTCTGTTCAGGATAAATTTATTTTCAACAAGCTCAACTCTCATAAAAATTTTGTTTAGTTTATTTTAATTGTAAATACAAATTTTGTTTTTATATAAAAAATTTTCTGCAGTCATGAGTCTAACTTAATAAATTAAAATTTATACACTCAGCAATTTTATAAAATTTGTTATTGGCACTCTTGAATAAAAAATTTTTCTTTTCTTAATTTGTATGAATAATTATGACAAAAGTATTTGTTCTGACAACTATCGTTGAATTAATCACATTAACTATCATTCTCACTATTAGAGTCATTTTCATCGCTTTCATTAACTTTAATTAAAAATATGAATTTTTTTGTAATATTCTATAAATTATTTTTATTGTTAAAAATTTGGCTGGCTACTTCGAAAATTCAACTTATTATTTATTTTTGTACCTACTGTGTAAGAAAGAAGTACATAAAGATAATATTCCAGGTATATTTGAGTGACTACGCCTATGGAAAAAGGATCAATTACAAAAGGGTCGAAAGTCGATAGGGGCCATAAACACTTGTCTCAAATTTTAAAAATTAAATAAATCAGAAAATTTGATAGTGGTAAATTTCATCATCCGCACGTAATTCCAATATTTTATCCTTTATAAATGCCAATTCGAAACAAATTTCTATCTCTATTTGATCAAAAGATAGCGAGTGACCATTGTTTATAAATTATGATAATAATTTATGAAAAAAACAAAAATTTTTCTCCATCATTGCGTTTAAGAAGGTTCAACTAATCACAAAAAAATTCAGCGTGAACAAAAAATTTGAATTTACGATTTTACAGAAGTCTAAAGTTGATGCTTATTTTGAGACCTCAAAAAAACCCCGTTTTTTAATCTTTTATTGTTTATATTTCTTGGCAAAAATTTTTTATAAATTAGCAATTTTGGATAGAGATACATAAAACTTTGACTCATCGATCGATATGTGTCATATTTCAATGACATTTTTTTAAATATAAGTTACTCGCGTTTTAAAAAAGTAGTCTATTCTTTTTGACTGTACAGTAGTTTTGTAGCAACTACAGGTCTAACCTTCTTGCAGCTAATCCTAGCCTTAACACAGATACAGAGATAACACTGTCACATTTACAGGCTTAGTAGTTATTTAATGATATTTATATAAAAATATTTGGCTTGCAGTATTTTTAGCTTGGGTCAGCTGATTTAAGGACGGTTTTTGAGTTGTAACTACTTTTTTGAGTTTAAAAAATGTGATTGAGTCTTAAAAATCGACTTAATTAAAAATTTTGAAATTATTCTGAAAAATTGATTTTTGAATTTCATTTTTAAGGTTTTTCATAGTAAGACATTGATAATTTTTATTATGTTTATCTTAAATAATTTTCCACCAAACTATTATTAAAATTATTAAAAAAATAATATTTTTTTTATTTAATTGTTTAACAAATGCAATTCAATCCAATGTTTAAATAACGATTATTTTACTATTTATTATCACAAAGTAGAATTATTAATAATAATAAAATAAATTTGTCGTTTCAACTTGAAAAAGTGATAGTTACATTTAAAAGTAATTACTCGTATTGAAATAATTAGTTGTACAATGCATTTCAAATTTTGGCAACAAAACTAAGCCTGTAGCTGCTACAGGTTTTTCCTGTTGCAGCTACAAAACTAGGCCTGTAGCTGCTACAGGTCTAACCTGTGGTAGCTACAAAATAAGGCCTGTAGCTGCTACAGGCCTAACCCGTTGCTGCTACAGGCCTATCCTGTTGCTGCTACAAGAACACGCTACAGGCCTAAGACCTGTAGCAGCTACAGTTTTTTTTTTTCCGTATACGGGACATTTATTACTTTTTATAATTCTATTTTTTGAGTTTTCTTTTTTCCGTGTGTATTTTTTTTTGTATTTTTTTTTAACATAAATTTGAAAAATTATTTATAAAAAAACTATAAGAGACCTAACGAAAATTTTAATGGACCGATACAGACCTAACGTAGACCTATCGATTAAAGTCATTAGGATTTCGCAAACCTTCAGATGGGGTGCTAAATTTGCACAGATAAACTACTCGGTAAATTATCGACAGTTTCCACCAAGCGGTCATGTGGATTGATGCAGATAAATTTTGCTTCTTCGTTATCCTCATATGGTTACTACTGTTATGAATGATAACATTCATTATATATAATATATATGGCCAGGGACTTCGTATGGAAGGGGTAAAACAGTTGATGTTCGTGCGTTACCCCTTCCATACCAAGTCCCTGGCCCTAATAATATACTTTAATTAATTAGATATTAATATTATCACTAATATTAGTTAATAAAGTTTAAAATAAATGCATATACAAATTTTCAGCAATGACCAACGGAGGATCAAAATGTTATGTACTCTTCCTTCTACCGGTTATATATTGATTTGTTTCTTCCTATGGTCGTAGTTTTATACACTGTGACTCGATGCCGTCACTTGTATGATTATCTATCCAATTCTGACTTAGGTTATCATATAAGAAGACATAAGATAACTAGCGCGTGAAAATTCAACCTTGAATTTCCCAATGATCTAATAATCTTGAAAAAATTTTATTTTTTTGTTCTACATAAATTTAAAAAAATAATAAGATCTTGGCATTAAAAAATTTTTTCTCCGTTTTTATGTAGCAGTAATAACATATTACTGAGCCAAAAATTTTACGACGTGGACAAATGTACGGATTATGCGACACTTGAAATTTCTAAAACTGCCCCGTGTCCAAGCGTAAATGGGATTGGATTGATCCCCAGTAATAAATCGTCTTCTCAAGAATAAAATTAATTCCCCTTTCATTTTTTCTTCCTTTTTTCCATTTGGGTAATGTAATCTCTGAACCTTTTTGGACAGAGAAACTTTGTGCTAAAAAACTCAAATCTTTTACTCTTCTTAAGATTCGTCGGTATAAATTTGTCATAAGTATAATCGTAAGTCAAACCTAGTAATTTCCACTGTATAAGGTAAATCATTCCTCAGAATTAATTTTCCTGAATTTCGATTAAAAAAAAAAAGTAATTAAAAAAATAAAAAAAAGGATGCTTGTACAGAAAAAAAATTAACTTGAATCAAGTATGAAGCTTGAAGACCCCTCTTTAAGATTGAAATTCATATTTTGATACAAAAATGAATTAGTTTTGAGATCAATCCAAATTTGAAATTGAATTGTAGATAGAAATTAGCACGCCTGTAGAACCTTGTATCCTGATTCAGAATTTTAATAAAGATTCAATAATATTTAGGATAAATTTTGTACATAAAGTATTTTTAAGTCTTAATTAAAATTCTGAAGCGGGATCGGAATAATTTCTAATCTCTAATTTCTACCTACCAATCAATTTCAAATTTAGATTGATCTCAAAACTAATTCATATTATTGTCAAAATATGAATTTCAATATTAAATTCATTTTGAGTCAGAATTTTTTCTGTACGGGGAACATCATCTTCTTGATTCAAGTAGAAAAATTCTTAAGCTCAAAAACTTGTCTTGGTTTAAATAAATTTTACTTGATCCAAGAATTATTCGTCTTGATTCAAGGCAATGAAACTCTTCAAAATTATTTTCTTGGGTTAAGAATATTTCTCTCGATTCAAGTTAATTTTTTTTCAGTGCATACGTTTGTCCTTAACTAGTCACGAATCTTGTCAGATTATCAAGATGATTCCATCGGAAGAATGAAAATATAAAATTTTTGTACCACGGAACCGCGAGCTTTTAAAGAGTGGCGGTTATCAGCGCGCTGCGATTGGTTGTGCCCTCTGACCCGCGAGTTTCTGACTCCGCCTCTCACTTACGCAGTAACATTGACCGCCCTCACTTCATGTATGCATCCACTCTTATCTTACACTTGTTTGTCCGTAAAATTCTTAATTTGCTTCCAGATGATAGACGTCCTAAAAATCGAAACTTCTGATATAGATCATCAGTCTGTTATCAAAATCAAAGATAAAATAAATGAAATTAGTCGTCGAAATGTCAAAAATATACTTGACATTTTGAAGACATTTCGAAGTGCCTCTTATTAAGTTCTTCTATTGTCTTAGATGGAAGAGAGGTCTAATTTGTCAATACATGACGGCAAGACACAAGCCGGAACCTCTAATATCTAATAAAGCCTTAATATCATTATTCAAATGTTAAAGGCAGATCGACGATCCCAAATGGAAAGTTAACTTGATATAATTTACTTTAAGCGTGGGTTGAAAATAACAATTGAAACATAACAAACGCACATTACTCCATCAACGAACGGAAGGCGAGGGTCCAACTGTCCGCGGTTCCTCGTTTATCCCTTTGATCGTCCCAACAACTAATCGGTAAATACACTCATTTAAACTTGTTAAATTTACCTATTTTTTATTATTATACACAAGTCGATTATGTGCATAATTACGGTTGATAATTAAAATTACGATGAACTTTTTTTACAAAAAAGAATAATGACGATTAAAATGTAAATAAATATTGATAATTAGTAGATAGAAATAAACTATTTTAATATTAGGAATCATTTTAATCATGATTCTAAATCAGAAAAAAATTCTATAGCAAGAAAATTTGTATGGGCTCCAAAAATGTTTCCTACATTTAAGGTAATTTTAATTTTCCTAAATACTTTATTGAGTCAAAAAATTGTTTCTTTGATAAAAAATTTCTCTGTTATAAGGTAAAAGACCCAGTTATTGACACTGGCCTAGTTGTTTGACACTTGCAATTTTATTCTAATTAAATAAATTAAACGTTCTAAACAAAACAATTTTTTAAAAATTTATAATTCAAAAATTATACTTATTAATTTATTAGAGTTGATTTGTTTTTTTCTTTTTAAATTTAAATAAAATTACAAGTGTCAATGACTGAGTCTTTTACCCTATGGGCAATGAATCCTATATTGAAGAATTTCAATTAAAATTTTTATTGACTTAATAGTAATTTATTTTTCTTAAACGTCTTTTTCATAATTTTTTTTGTAAAAAAATAAAATTCAATCATCTTTATATTCTAAAATTACATTATTATTGACATGCTAAAGTATACAAAAATTTTGATGACTAAAAATGTTACAATGTTTGATTATGATCGTTACTGATTCAATTGGACACCTTAAAGAAATTTTTGAGGATATTTCACGTGTAATTACAAAAAGCGCTCTCGAATATTCGTAATAATTTTATTAATATTTCGAATTTCGGTCTTAAGTTTTCACAGTGTACGTTCATAATATTTTACTTGTTATTAATTTAATGCTAAAAAAATCTTTTTAATTTTTTAACATTTTAATACACATTAAAAAATATTGAAATTAATAATTTTTTTTTTAAATAAAAAAATCATTTTTGATGCAAAGCATTGAAAAGTATAAATGCAGATTAATTTAATAAAGACAAATGAAAAAGATAACAAAATTCTTATAATTTTTTTTTGCAGTTAATTTAAATAAAAAATTCAGAACAATTTTTTAACTAATTTAATTTTTAATCAATAGTTTTATTAGAGCAAAATTTTCATAACTCGTTTATCAAAAAAAATAAAAAAATTCAATTTTAAATATAAAAATGATTGGATCGATTATTTATCAACTATGACGTTTAAAATAACAATTTATGATAGAGATAAAAAGAAAAATAAAACTATTAATTTATATCAAGACGAATTGTTGAGATGAAGAATAAATTAAAGAAACACACACGAACAAAATACAGTAGTCATATAATAAGGTCAGACGTAGGGGTTATCACAAGGGGCGAGTGGTATCTCTCTGAAGCTGAGAAGCTCGTGATAAAGTACATAGAGTCATACTCTGTGAAGCCAAATATACGGGCAGAAGTTGTGGTTAGTACCTCGAGCATTGGACACAGTCCAAATCTTCCGCTCCGAGGACTAGGAACTACTTGGGGGTGTAGTAGAAGTCCACTCATCTGCACTCCTATCCCACTAAGAGACTTATATACGAGGGAACCCAGAAGAGTCTTATCTCACCGATAGACCCGAGATAAATTTAATCATTTTATAATTTTTAAATTCTTGGAATATTTATGGGACAGTTTTTAATTTTAAGAGAAGCTTGTTTCAAGTTAATGAATTTTTAATTATCAAAAGGGATTGTGACTGATACGAATTTTATGAATTAAATTAATTTATATAGTTGTATGTTGCAGACCAATTCATACAGCCTTATCGTTTATTCAATGAAAGCGTCTGTTCTTGTTTTTAGAATTCTATTCTACGTAATCTGGTGCAATAAAAGATTTTATTTCGATTTTTTATCAATTGAGGTATTCATTTATTTTTATTATTGAGAAATATATTGAGATTACATGGCCTTGACTATTTTTTTTTTTAGATTAAATCTGAAGTTGGTAAAAATAATTATTTGATTTTTTTTTTTTTATGAATATGTCAGTTGAGAATAAGGAAATAAATTTTTTACAAAATTGGTAATTTTATTAAAAATCATTTATTTTTTTCCAACTTTATAATTCAATCTTGATTTAAAAAAACTTCTTGAAAAATATCAGTGTCATAAATTAAATTCAAGTTAATTTTACTTGACTCAAGAAACTTTCCGCTTGATTCAAGACAATAAAATCATTCAAAATGATTTTCCTAAATTTTTGTTAAAAAATATCATGTTGTTACAAAGTTATAAGCGTTTTTGTGGAGCACCAAAAAAAATTTCTCCACCATGGTGAGATCTCTAGCTCAAAAACGGATTCTCCAAAATAATAAAACCAAACTGCATTGTAATCTACATGCATTTGGTTATCTTTCCACGTAGGAGATTTTGAAAATTTGGATTTAAAAAAAATGGTGATTTATTAAAAATTTTTTCGCTTTTTTTATTTTTTTTTATTTTTTGGATTCAAACAGCCCTAAAAATTCTTAAAAATCAAAATTTTCAAAATCTCCTACGTGCAACTATAGCTACTGAAAAGAAGAATACAGAAAATAACAATATTGCAAATCGGTTCATATTTATGCAAATTACAGATCTCAACAGTTCAAAAAAAATAGTTTCGAGAAAAACGCGTTTTTGTCGGAGCGCCGTGCGTGCAATGGTTATTTGACACGCTATTACAGAAATGACTATAACTCGAAAAGCATTCGGAATTTTCATGTAAAACTCTAGATACATATTTTTGAATGTATAAACTTTGATTTAATAAAAAAAAAAAATTTTTTTTTTCAATTTCACGGTGGCTCTCCCTCTTAAATTATTGAACTAATTGCAAACAAATTAAAAAGTTTTTACAGATCTTTTTACAAGGTTTCATGGATAATTACTTGTTAATTAGATAAACACATGAAGAAATTATTCGATAAAAAATAATGTGTTAAAAATATAATAATAAATTAGCTAAGTAATGAGCAGCATTAGAGAAGCTTAAAATAATTAGTCAATGACAGAGTGCAATTTTATTAATTTCTCGAGTTTTCTATCATCAATTTATCGCACAACAGCAACAGGCAATAGATTATGTAGGACTACATATATATGTATAGATATATTTACTACTCATGTGTTATGTGTATAAATGTATAAGTGTATGAATACCAGTGTGTTGTCTGACGTCGTATTTAATACAAAACACATAATATAATACATGTAGAACTAAAACTCGGAGTGTCTCATGAGAGTGATCGTGCATACGTTCCACGCGTGTCAACAATTATTTCGCAAGTATTGCGAAACGAATTGTTGGTCAATCGAAAGTATATACAAATACTTGTATGTTTGTTATACACTCGTGGCATTAGCTCAAGGGGAAGGATTCTTACCACTTACCATTAGGCGAAAGTGTTATTCAATTAGATTAGATTAAAGAACCAAGCAAATAAAGACAAAGATGGGGTTTTTTATTTTTATTCTTATTTTTTTTTTTTTTTTAAGAAAGAGAAAATTAAATTTGCTTGAGCAGATGGTGCTCTAACGAGTTTAAATGGTGTACATAGTTTAGAGAGATATATGTCCAATGGGAATAAGAGTAATGAATGCTTTGTTTTCGCGAGTTACTTCTGGCATGTGACCAAAATTCTTTGGTATTTATTTTTTTTTCTTAATTCAATGCTTTTATTTTTATGAATTTGTTGGATAAAGAATTTAAAATTTTTGGAATATTATGAGGGACTTTTATATTTAGTATTTTTTATAAATTATTTATTTTTTAATATACACTGAGAAAAGAAAATACTTTTATTAAGAAAATTTTCTTGTTACAAGAATTTATGTTCTTAAAATTTTCAAGAATTAATATTCTTAGCTCAAGAACTTGTCAAATTGATTGAAATGATTTTTACTTGATTTAAATAAAGCTATTCTCTTGTTTATCTATTATCCAAAGATAAATATTGATGCTTTTCTCTTCAGTAATTAATAATTAATAATAATAGAATATTTGATCTTCATCGAGTTTCTTGAACCAAGAAGTTGTTAATTGAGTAAAAGAATTTTTTTTTCTCAGTGTAATGTACCAGCGGATAATAAGGCCTAGCTAAGGAGTGTTCGTGATAAAATGAAAAGTATTCTATTTAATCAATTATTTTGCGTATAAATCATTATTCAAGTACATTTTCTTTTAAATATAATCAAAGAATTATTATTTCCACTATAAGAAAAAAAAAAAACAAAATCCTAACACTGATGACGATCTTAGTCATTAAAATTGGTGTTATCTACAGTGCTTTAAATTTAAATTTAAATTCAAGCTTAAGTCTGGCATTCAATATTTAAATTACAAACTCTTATTCACTTTTATTCACCTCATTATTATTAATTGTAATAAGATGATTTCATTATTCAAACTTTAAATCGTTAGCATTATTCGATTAGTTATAATCCTAACATTGTCATTTTATCTATGTAGATTTGTTTATATTCTTGTATGTACTTTTTACTTATTATTTTGTATCATTTGCCATTCGGCCATTGCCTTGGCATTTAATTTAAATGAATAAATAAAATAGATAAATGAATATTTCTGTAATTCAATTATTCAAGTGAAAAAACCCCATTTTACCCTATTAAACTTTAAATGTTTAATTTTATTTTTGTTTACAGTAAAAGTGAGAATTTTTCATTTTTTATAGAAATATTCTATAGAAAAAAACATTCTTAATAATTATTGACATCAAAATTTATGAATAATTTTATTTTTACTACAAATATCAGTCATTTTTATTTTAAAGTTACCTAGTTTTTTTTTTCTGATAAATTTTTATCATTTAGTAAGTAAAATTTGATCATTTGAGAAATATGAAATATTGTATACTGGAATCATGTGAGATTACTTCTAACAAGATCAACCTTAGTTGTAAAAAAAATTGATAAAAGTGAATAATTATAAAAGTTACTAAAATTACTGGAAAAATGTTATTCAAAAATATCAATAAATTAAACAAAATAAAAATTTCTAAAAAAGGACAGAAAAAAAATTTCGCACCAAGAAAATTATGAGTAAGAGCAAAGTTCTTGCAGTAAAAATAAATTTTCTTGGCTCCGGAAAATTTCCTTCTTTCAAGAATTTTTTTTAATTATTTCTCGACATATTTTGAGAGAAAAAAAAAACTTTAATTTCAAAATATATCAAATTAATCAGGAGTTATGAATTTTGAGCTTATCAACCCACTTTTTTTTTTTAATCTTTGAGAAATTCAAAAGCTGCAAATTTTTAAAGATTAAGGCTTAAAAATTTTCAGTAAACTTCTTTTAAATTATTATTTAAGTTTAAATTATTATTTTAAGTATACACAACTTATTTAATTTAAGGGATTATATGGGTTTCCTCCGGTAGTCATGAAAAATAAAAAAATAAACATTTCTAATGAAATAAATAATTAAAATAAACAAAAATAGTAATATCTCTAAAATTAAACAACTGGAAATGTAAACATTGTAAAAATGCAGACTTGTTAAAATTGAGAATTTTTTGCCGATTAGTGCTTTTGATATAAAAAAAAAAAAAAACAAGTAATTTTTCAATTCGACGATTTGGTATGCAGCTTTACATCATTTGCCATTTGTACCTGATATAAATTCAGAAGTAAAGAATGTATAAATATAAATATAAATATGCAGATATAGTCATAGATGTAAGTTATAAAATTGAAAAACCGGCAACCGTGGAGGCTGTAAGAAGAAGCCAGAAAGTAGGAGGAGTAGCATCGATGGTTAGTTCCATATTACACATAACAGAAGACAGAGCATACGCGACGGGGGTCAGCATCGGCATCGGCAGCAGCAACAGGACACAGGACACAGGACAACACAAGACACAGGAGCAGGCGACAGGACCAACTTGGTCCAGTCTGCAGGGACTTCTTTAAGTTAAAGAAGAATAAAAGAAGAATAAATAAAAATAATTTACAAAGTAAACATCCAGTGATCGGTGAGCTTGGGCACGTTTTATGGAGTCTAAAACCGGACGATACACATAGACACATATGTCTGTATACATAAAAAAGTCACGGGACCAAAGGAACGAGGTCTCGGGTGATCGTTTCATGGAGAACTGCAGGAAATCCAGTCACGATCCTCGACGATACACAAAGAGCTTTCACCCTTTAGCGAAATACTCAGTAGCTTCTCTTAACTTCTTTTACTCATCGTATCGCATCGTGTACTATGTCCTCCTCCTTTTTTTCTTTTATTCAGATAAAAAGTAAGAAGTAAATACTTTTTACTTTTTAGCCATTTTTTCCACGCTTAAACTTTTTATTCCAACTCAAATAAAATTTTCAGCCCCAAAAATAATTTTTTTAACTATAAATATTTTTGCTATGTGCGTGTGCTTTTTTCGCTCAATTCAATTGTGACATTGTTTTGTTTTTTTATGCTGCTCGCTCGATTATTTTTTTTATTTTTGTGAATACATTTTTTTTTGCTAAATGCCAGAGTCGTCGCGGTCTCGGCAGCTTAGCTCGGGCCCCGGGAATTCAAAATCGGTGTGCCCCAATATAAACAATTGCTCGTAACAAAATGACCAAAAAAATGAAGAATAAAGTATCAGGCACAAAGAAGATAAGAAAAAGAAAGAACAAGAGTTTAAATAACAAGAGTTAGAGAGTAAAGGGTTTTAACTGAGAGAATCTCCATCAAGACGACGCGACGACGAATTCCAAGCCACGCGATGCACAAATAATTTCTCGCTGGGGTGACAATCCAAGAATTGACTTTTTTTAGAGTCAAGTGCGTTTTACTTGGCTGCTTTCTTTTTTATAAACGAATTCTTATGATTTTATTTTTTTGTTGGAAAAAATAAAATTTATATAGTTACGTTCAAGAAATTTATTTGTATCAGAATTATTAAATAATTTTTACTAAAAAAATTTTTTTTCAGTTTAGAAAACTCAAAATTTAAAAAAAGTTAATAGCTTTGATTAAAAAATATTTCTTGAAAAAAAATTTTGTTAGTGTACACGGAAAAAACAAGATGACACTGGATATCATCCGAGACAATACTGAACGATAAAATTTTTTAGATATTAGCTAGTATAATCCAGATTATGATGAGTATAATCGAAATATCACGCAGTATAATCTAGATTTTTCTAGTTACTATCTGAAATTTTTTTCAGCCCATATCACTGAGTATAATTTGGGATGATAGCCAGTGTCATTTTTTTCTTTCCGTGTAGCATAAAAAGTGGACGAATTCACATTCTTTTTTTACAAATTTCTTTTCGTCGCAGCAGTCAGTAAAATAAAAATTTGATATTTTAAAATTTACAAAAAGTCTGAAAATAATTTTCTATCATTTTTATACAATAAAATTTCGTATTTTTTTTCTTTTAACCTCTCTTTAAAGTCCCTTGAATATTTTTTAATAATTATTTTAATTCAAAAAATTAAAAAATTATAATAATAAATATAAAAAATTTTTTTTCCGCTTACAATAAGAGCAAAAGTTTCTAAAATTAAAAAAAATAGACAACCAATGAATTTTTCTTTATTCACTTTATTTATTTTTTCATAATTTTTTATCATTAATGCAACTCATCATACATACACTCGCACATTAACCCACCTATTCATTTATATATGTATAATATATATTTATACTCTTTTTTTCTATATAATCATAATTATAGTAATAATATTAATAATAATAATGATAATAATAATAATTAATAATATATTTATAACGTAATATGTACGTATCGATACGTATAATTTTTTTTTATTTATACATGCACATATATTTTATTTATAATTAGTCAATTATTTACAGTAATTACAAAAAAGTGTTCATTACTCTTACTAAATGTCTTTATACACGTCTCAATGTATCATACATACGTATACAAAAGAGGTCGGGATTAAGGAAAGGACCGACGGAATTATAATACATTAACAAGTGTCTTCAAAATTGCGTTTTTTTTTTTTTTTTTTTTTCATTTATACTCGATACTTGATATCAATAGTGTATTCAATGTGAGCAAATGCGTTCCAGGCATGGTATGGACGCTAAAAATCCATGGAATACATTTTATTATCATGATGTCAAATCATATCAATTTATAAAAAAAATTACACTCGCGTGGACTCGATCCCTGTCCACCGGCACTGACTGGATTGTCTCGCTGTCAAGTGTCTGTTGCGTTTGTTGATTAATTAAAATTTTTACTCATGTATATAAAAAGAAAAACAATATATTTTATTTACTTTTTATTAATCAATTCATTAATATAATAATAATATTATTGATAATAATAATAATAGTAGTAGTAATAATAACATAAAAAATAATTCATATCTAAATCCTAACAATTGTTGACTAAAATTAATAAGTAATTAACTTGTAACATTGCCACATTTACTTTACAATATCATACACTGTACTCCGCATATTTTAATATTTTAAATCACACTTGCCTTTATATTTTATTAATTTAATTAGAAAGCTATTATATTAAATTAAAATTTATAATTTCAAATATTTTTAAATACAAAAAATAAACAAGCTTCCTGATTAATTACAAATTTAAAACAAAAAATATTAATAAATATATCTTCAACAATATTAATGGCATACAAACTATTTTTCTAACCAAACATGGTTTGCATAAAAGTTTTATTCGGCCCGCGCTAGATGTCGTGGACGTTAATTTCTAAGTTCCAAAATGGCCAACTACATTGGACCTTTATTTTTTATTTATTTATCGTTATAAACGTTAAATATTAACTCTATACATTTATCAGACGCTGCCAATGTCTGGATTTAAACATTGCGAACATACTCGTTTATGTAAATCCGTTTTTTAGTTAAAAAATCCTAAAAGACGAGCTTTTTTAGTCGTATACGCTTTTTCGCTTTGGTGAAAAAAAATTTACTAGATTTAAATGATTTTTTGACTGGCATAAATCGTTCCAATTCCACATTTATATTGTCGAAGAATTAAAGTGATTTGGAGGTACTCCAGAGCATTGACCAAAGACCCTTTGATAGCCAATGGCAAGTCGGCGATGGATAGTATGATTATTGTTATGCGGAAGCTAGCTGCCGCCATACAGAGTGTCACATTGTGGACATGTAGGGCCAGTTGAAACTGCTGCCGCTGAGCAGCATGTCACGGATCAGAGTTTCAATCGGGGTTTTTCCGACCAGTCGGACGAAAAATAGCTGCTCGATCACCTGGGATGACACTGTTCTCAGCGATGGCAATCTTAAGAGCAGTTTCCCAAACCGGGTTGGCTGGTTCGGATACTGTGTTCGGCAGTACTCTTCTAATGCGCATTGAGATTTCTCTTGGAGGGACTCAATATGCGCTACGTCTGATAACCCGCATGCATCTGTAACATTTAAAAATAAAAATAATTGTTAGTAAAGTCTTTTACAGTTAATTAAAAAAATTTTATCAATTAAAATTTAAGTTTTTATAATGTATAAAAAATTCTCTGACTTAAATTCAAGCTTTTAAAAGATGAATAAATTTTTAAAGATAGTTGAAATATCCATGAATAAATTTTAAAAAAATTCGACAAAATAGATCAATATTGACGATTGTCAATTGTATTGATCTTTGAATATGATGTCAATTAATTCATCTAAAAAATTGTTTGACTTTATAAATATTTGAGCTCTGTCTGTAGATAAAAGTTTTTTTTTTATTTTGTTCCTAATTTTTGAAAAGTAAATTTCTAAAAAGTAAATAAAATTATTATAAACTAAAATAAAATTATTTCCATTAAATTACAATTCATAAAAAAAAATTCATTTTAAAAAATTGTATTGTTATACCGATATTTTTAAAAAAGAAACATCAGGATCACGGGTAGTTGGAAAAACACATTTAAATCAATTTAAACGATCATTGAATTGCAGCGTTTCATCTTTATTCTTGAGACTTTATCAAGCTCTCAACAATGTCTAAACGATTGTCAAATTAAAATAAATAAATACACGATCTTTTGTTAATATAATTTTTATTGTGATTACCAATTGGTAATTTGATAACCACAACAATATTTATAACGAGGTATAAATTAATTATTAAAATAAATAAAAATAAGCCTTTCAAGCATGTACTTATTAATCAGTCTAACAGCCAACTAAAGAACTTGATTTTTGAATCATCAATAAAAAATTTTGCGAGAGATGGAAATTATACGAAATAGTAATTTTTTGAATTTAACATAAGTTAACGTAACTGCACAGAAAAAAAAATTAATTTTTGAGCCAAGAAAATAATTTTGGAAAGTTTCATTGTCTTAAATTAAAAAATTCATGAATCAAATAAAATTTTCTTAAACCAAGAAAAATATCTTAGTTTAAGAATTTTTCTATTCAAATTAAGATGTAGTTCTTCAAAATTATTTACTTGATTCAAGTAATTTTTTTTTCTGTGTGGGAATTAAAATTTTAAAATTTTGAGAATTTTCTTATATTTCTAAAAAATTTATTAAACAAAATTATCATCTTTCAATAAAAAATAAAATGTTTAATGTCTAATGGTTTAATTCCTTGTATTATGGTTAAAAGTATTTTAATTTAATTTTATGAAGAGGAGAGTAGCGGTTTAAAGGATAGAAATAGGGAGTAAGAGGTTGGGAAAGATTGTCGACGTATGTAAGACACTGAGACTGAGAACTCGTAGAATGTTAAGACTGAAAAGATTATTGAGGGAGACTGGTGGTCACTGAGAATCAAGATTGGTTAATTTACGTTAAGTTGTGTTGTATTGCCCGTGTGCTGAAGCTGATGGGGATCCAGTCGAGCAGGCGCCAGGGCATTTAGCGGTTAACGCATCTACCAATGTAGCAATAATAATACCAGCACGTACACGGGAATAATAATAAATATATAAAGTGAAGAGATGTAATGGGTGGAGATGAATAACGTTGGCATTGCTTGATTATGAGACGCCACTCGTCGACGCCGCAGTTACTCCAATTGATGGGATTAATTGATGACAAGCTGACGACATCCAAACATTATATAGAGCAGCAATCTCCAACATTCTTCGACATTTTTATTTTCGTCCACATTCAGTCCGGTCTACGTTTAATATTTTATCTCAAGATTTATTGCGTGACCCCTTGGATTCGTTTTTATTTTTATTTTTTTGTTTATTAATGTACTTATGCTTATGCTTATTAATAAACATTGGCTGACGAATTAATTACGCTGATCGTGGAGACAAATAGGCTGGACTATAAATCATGATGAGGTCAATATGAGTTACTTGTATCTTGGACTGATTGCTTGTTCATTAGGTGTCGGAATTATAATTATGAAAGTATGCTTGCTTCATTTATTTCAATACTATTCATCAAGATTAATTGAATCTTAGTAGTTAAATTTGTATTTTAGTTAACGGAATATTTTTTATTGATTAACATATTCTCAATTGTTGAAAAATAAAGTACTAATGAAAATTGTTTGATTTTTTTAAGTACACTATTATAATTATTTCTTATTTATCATTTTTTTGAATTCATATCTTTATTCTTAAATATTACATTTAATTAATGTTATTTTTCTCAATGTTAATTATAGAATAAAACCGCTAAAGATTTTCTGATAACAATAATATAATTAATTTTTTTTCTCGCTTTTATGCATTGACAAAAAATTAACTTGATTAAAGGAACAAATTTTAAACCAAGCTAAACAATTCTAGATTAAAGTGAAATTTTTTTAATTTAAGAGACTCTTTTTAGTACATAACTTTACTGTTTAATTCAAGATTGAAAAATTCTTCAAAATAATCTTTTTATGTTCAAAATTTTTTTCTTCTAATCTATACTTTTTTTTCTGTTAATATCTATACTTTCATTTATTGATAAACTTTAATATGTTATTTTCCTCTATAAGTTCAATTTTTATTTCTGTCTACACGGTACATTTTGTACAGTAAAATGAAAAAAATGTGTTTATTGATAAAACTTACTATTAAATGCAATTATTTTTTAAGTTCAATATTTTTTTACACTGATAAAAAATAAATTTAAAGCGAGATAAAAAAATTTTCAACCAAGAAACCAATTTGAAAGAATTTTACCTTAAATTAAGTAAAAAAGTTCTTTAACTAAAAAATAGTTCTTGAATTAAGGGGTAACATGGGTTTCACGGTTTAAAAAAATCGATTTTTTTTGTCTTATTAAATTCTACAACATCTCTAGAATATTATCCTAAAGTTTCAAATCGATCTGAATAATAGTTTCGAATCAAATTAATTTTTTCATTGGCGTATAGATTCTGCGAAGCTCCTGAATATTTTATAAAATTGTCTCCTTATAGTAATCTACTAAGATATATAATTTTATAAAATTTTAAGCAATAATTCTATACAGAAAAAAAAAATTAATTTGAATCAAGAGAAAAATTCTTAAATCAAGAAAATAATTTTGAAGAGTTTCATTGTTTTGGATCAAGATAAAAAATTCTTGAATCAAGTAAAATTTATTTAAACCAATAAAAATTTTTTAGTTTAAGAATTTCTCTACTCAAATCAAGAAGATGAAATTCTTCAAAATTATTTACTTGATTCAAGTTAATTTTTTTTTCTGTGTACGACTGCCAGCCCCAATGTAATTTTTCTATGTGCAGCTCAAATTATCAACTACTCTGCAACAAATTCCAATAGATTAAAATTTTTAAATTTGCACTATTAAATAACAATCCCTTAAAAAATGTATAATTAATATGCTTACATTAACATTAACTTTTTAACATCGAGAATAAAATTTTCCAGCCGCATAATAAACCACCCAAGAAGTTTTGACAAATTTCGCATTTATACTCAGTTGAATAAGATTTAGCATATATATTTTTTACGTGCATCAACTGAACCGAGGGTACGCGTAAGTGTGCATTGAGACCTTATGTATAATACGCACCCTCGACTATGGTCATTTATCGTCTCGACGCGTGCTTACGACGCTGCGACGAATGAAATGAGTGCCGGATACTCGTTACTCCTCACTCGAAGATATTCACCTCCAAATAATATAATATAATATAATAATGGCTAGCGTTAAATCGAATCGAGGCGCCAAATTACTCATTAAACCGATAATTACCGACTAACACTGTTATTACTTGGAATTAAATTGCAACTATCGCTACCAAATTTTTAGGACTACATCAACATCAATTTCAAGACTTGAATAAGACATCCTTAATCTTTGAATATTTTTTAACCCGCCAATTTGGAGGTTTAATAGACCGGGTCAATAATATTATAGCGTTAGAGTGTGATAAGAATATTTATTTAAATTTAGTGAGGGTAATATTTCTCAGTCGTCTTGGCAGTCTGAGAAATAAAAGGCTTGGTAGTTTAAAAACGCTTAACTTGTGCTCACAAGCACACTCTAAAACTTTTTACGCAGTCTCGATCTTTAATCACGACTCGACCTCCCATTGTCAGTGACGTCACCTCTGCAATTCGTAAGTAAGATTGTAATAGATTGGTACAGTGCTGTTTTGTGTGTAGAGCCTGATGATGATTATAATGATGATAGTGATACTAAAAGTACTCTTTGCAATGCCTGAGAATAAATCTCTGCTGTTTTGATCCCTCTTGTTTTTCACCTCATTTTTTTATTTTTTTTTTTATTACTTTTTAAATTTTGTCAACAATATATTTAGCAAATAAATAATTTTTTATAGCTAGAAGAGCTCGGCTACTTTTTTAAAAATTAATAAAGTATTGCAACTCAAAAAAAAATATTTCTGGTGCCATGAAAAATTTTCTTGGCTCAAGAAAATTTGACTTAGTTCAAGAAATTTTTAGTCTTGTTTAATATTTTCTTCAGCTAAAAAAATTTACCTTCGAATCTAATTTTCTTTTTCTGTGTACCTTTCGAAACATATGAAAATTTTCAAAATTTTAGACTTCAAAATTTTGTTTACGTTAAATTAACTGAAATTCAAAAATTACTATTCCATTTTTTTTTGTTTTCTCCTGAAAAATTTTTGCTAAATCGGATTTTTTTTAAATATTATCGATATAACTATACAATTTTTTGTCAAATGAAATTGACTTGAACAAGTGATTTTAATGAATTGTTAAGATAAATTATCAGAATTAATTATTATTCAATAGAAAAAATTTTATTTTAGTTTCTAAAAATTTTATTCACCTTTCGCTCGGGAATTTAATTTTTAAAAATTAGGAACAAAATTTTAAAAAATTCAACTACAGGGAGAGCCTGAATATTTCTATAGTAATACAGATTTTTAATTTATTTTTTCGATAAATTAATTGACTCATCATATTCAAAGATAAATACAATTGACAATCGTCAATATTGATTTATTTTATCTTTAAAATATTCTTTAATTGATTTATTACACAAAAAAAAAAAAATTAACTCGATTTAAGAAAAAAAAGTTTGTTCAATAAAAATTATTTTAAAGTTTTTCATCCTTTTAATCAAATAAAAAAATTTTTGAATCAAGTTTAAAAATTTTTTTGCTTAATTCAAGATTATGAAACTGTTGAAAATGATTTTTTTGGTACAAAAATTTTTGTTTAATATAATATTATGTTTATAAAAGAAGAATTAATCCTCATAAATTAAATTTCTTCAATATTATTTATCTAAAAACCCCATTGACCTTGACGACAATTCATAAAAACTCCAAAAATAGACCCAACCAAACAAACAAATTTGAATTTACAATACCAAAAAAAATCTCGACAAATTAGTCTTTGAAATTTGTATTACAACATAAAACGCAGGTATAGAAGCCATCAACTCGAAAATCTAAATTCAACAAAAAGAAAAAGAATATTTGAAAGGCATGCTCAACATACTGCCTAATAGCAGCGACAGAGAACTAAAGATGGGTATAAAGAGTATATCGGATATCACAATATTGTGAGGAAGCGCCTCCGCTTGCAATAATGCCGGTATAGCAAACGATTATCATAACAAGAACCCAAGTATTTGGTAGTCGTATCATCGGGATGGATCTCGACGACACGCATTACCAGGGCGTTAGACAATGTGACACACAATGACACATAACTAGGAACTAGGAACTAGGTACCCACTACGAGGTGTCATACACTGAGCTCTCTCATTTACAGGATAGCACAGCACGCCAGTCTATATGGTCTTTCATTTCACCTCGAGCAACAACCACCCCGTTTAGGGTCTTATTGTAATGTTAATGGGAACAATGCCAATCCCATTAGCATGGCATATAGGGTTACCTATGTTGGCCCCATCACTGATTATGCTTCCGGATATAAACCAAGTATCGGATCAGGTAGTAACTCTTTATATACAGCGATTGCAGACCCTATAAAAGGTCAATTTTTTGCCAAGATCCGTGTCCTTTGTATCCGCGGTCACCTCCGCCTACTTTATCCTTTTTCGAGACCCTCAACCGGTTATTCTTCCTTCTTCTGTTCTGTTGTTTTTTAACATAAGCCGTGTAGTACCGGGTAGTCTATACAGACGTATTGGGTATAGTATCTGGCAAAATGGTGAGACCTGGGAGGCTAAATGTCAACAGCTAACGGCTTGGGTTTTCGGGTTAAGGATTATACACTGTTATGTGTTATATGTTATATAGGGTTGCTTTTGTTGTGCCTTATATCCACCATAGGCAGGGTGTCATCCACTGGTGTCCTATACAGCTTTACTTTGATGTTATGTCCTTTACTGGATGATGTCGAAAAGGTCACGTGAACTTGCCGGATGGTGGATTATGACGCCAAGGTTTTAAAGGGATATATGAACCTGTGAATTCGGTTTTGTTCTGGACACTTTCCTCTTTCCCCATCAATGTTATATGTATTATACATTTTATATCCCAACAGACTGCAACGGATTGTGGACTGGGTAAGTATTGAGGATTGCACAGTTTTGTTGGTAACTATGTAAACGTTATGGCCAAACATACACGTCGTTTAATGCCAATAGTGTGTGAAATAATTCGGGTATGCAAAGTATGCTGACGGCCAAGGCATGTGTATTGATAAATTCACTGGCCACCGTAAACAATGCCGCAACAATGTCGATTATATGCGCGGGGCTTGTTGATGGCTTTGCTCCTGCTAACTGTTGTTCCTGTTAAGGTTCTTTGGTTGTTATATAATTAATAATTATTAATCGCACGCTGTTTACGAGCTTAAGTTCAAACTGCGGATTTATTGATTAATGTATTGTTGTTTTCCGAGGGGTAATTGGAAAATTGCTGCTGGTGATTTTGCTTATGGTATATATTAAAATTGTTTTAGGTGTATTGTAGGTTTCTTTAGTGGTAAAGTTTAGTTTTTGAAATTAATTTTATTGTCAATTTATTTGAGAATCATATAAGAAATATTAATTAAAATCTTTAATATTATTTCTCTATACAAAAAAAAAGGTTCACTTGAGCCAAGAAAAGATTTTTTTTCCTAATTATTTTCTTGAGCGAAAAAAAAAATTTTTTTTGACACAAGAAATTTCACTTATTCCTACAAAATTAATTCTCTTGCTTTAAGAAATAGAAAGACGTATCTTGATCGAAGAAAATTTATTTAAGTCAAGAAAATCTTTTTGTTTTGAGAAAATTCAGCTTCTTGCTCCAAAAAATTTAGTTATTGATATAAGTAAATTCTCTTGTCTTGGGAAAATTTCTCTCTTGCTCCAAAAAATTAAATATAAAGATTGAAGTAAATTTTCATTGATTAACATGTCAAATAGGAAGATCCAATAATGTTGAATCATTTTTTTCATTCAATATGTATAATTGCACGCTAAAATAATATAAAGTAGGTATCAAATATTAAAGAGAAAAATTTTCTCAAGGTGAGAAAATTTTTTTCTTAGCTGAAGTAAGTGGCGCTACTTCCCTAAAGTATCTAAAAATTTTGATCAAATACAAAAATTTATTGTATCAAGTATTTATGATAATTTGAATTAAGAAAAAATTACTTCCATCGAGAAGAGAATTTCAAGAAAAATTTTTACTTCGGCCAACACAACTTCGGTCTTCCTTCTGACAGCCGAAAATTTTCTTGAACTAAGAATTTTATTCTCCAGTCAAGAAATTTTTCTTTCTGTGTAGGGTATCACTGAAGAATACCCATTCGATTTTTCATTATTTTTTATAATTATCTGCTTGTAAAAATATGATCAATATTTTCAGGCTCACTTAACACACTACATTTAGAAGTTGTGATTGGATCAAATGTAAGTTTTAACTCTTTCGATTTGACATTAAATACTCTTTAATTTTATATTTAAAATTTATATATTTATGTGATAAATAAATTGTATTTACAGGTAATCAAAATTCAAATATGCATAATGAACATTCAACTTAAAGATTATGATCATAATTTATTTACATGGTGTTGTAATATAATAATGCTCTAGTTTACAAAAAGCAGCTAATAGAAGATTTAGTTGTAAATATTAGATTTTCAGATCAAGGTTGGATCTCATAAGATTGTTACAAAATATTTTTATCTATCAATAACAATTTGATTATGTTTTTTATCATAAAACTAGTACAATTCGAGGGTTTTCTAACAAGGCCGCAGATCTTCATTTATAAACGTTGAAAAGTTCAACCGGAAATTTAATGATTAATTACAAATTTTATAAAATAATTTGCTAAAAAAGTTAAATTATAATTATAGTACAATATTTGTTTAAAAAATCACAATTGGTAAATGTTATTTTCAAAGAATCATTTATTTTTTCAAATTAACATTCCATTAATGTAAAAAATATTGTCTTATAAATTATTTAAATCTTTACACTTAATTTAAATCAATTGCCGAGTTGCAAGAAAATATTTCTTTTATTCGACTGTACTTAAAAAAAAACATAATTAAAAAATATGACATAATATAAGAAACATTTGTTATAAATTAATTTAATTTTTACATTTATATTTAAATCCTAACATTTGTTTCATTGATATTCAATGCAAATGATTATTTATGGGATTAATCGGATAAATATTAAATGAGAGATCACGATTTTATTGAATTTGTTGGAATGTTAATTATTATTTCATTTAAAAATATAAATTATAAAATGTATATTTAATTTTTTGTTGAATCGAGTCTTCTTGATATTATTTGCATGCCTTTCACTTTTTACACAGAGAATCCGCTTTTTTTTTATTTTTTTTCAGAACAAGTGCTACCAACGTCGCTATAAAAAACAAATGAAGACCGCGTTAAGAATACATTAGCTGCCAACATTATTGAATACAATAATTTCCTAAGGAGTTTGAAAAATCGATAGAATTAATTAATTGAGGCGTATAATTGAAATAATACGTCACTTTACAGCAGATAAAAAAACAAAATAATGATTTGCAAGAACAGGTGCTACGCACAAGCTATAAAATGTAAAAATAAAAAACCCATTAGGTTAAGTTGCGCGCGCAAGCGCTACATAGTAGGAGGATATATAATCGATGTATTTAATATACTTCGGTGTAGTGTGTAGTAGTTTCGTCACTCCTTAAGCGCTTTTAAACATAAATAGCTTGGATAACTGAAATATTATTTACTATAATATCAATAGATTTGAATTTAAATTTGTGTTATAATTTTTAACTAATATGGAAAATCGTTCATGCGATAGTCCTAGTAAGTGTACATGGGTTCCTAATGCCGAAACGCCGCATATCGTTCGTAATGTGTATGTATTTAGTAATAAATTTTTTTGCTTAGTAAAATAATCATAATTATCATAAATACTTTTTTAAATTAAATTTAAATGGGCGAATTTTATTTTATTGTTTCAGATTAAATGATAGGAAAAAAGTATTACCGGATATTTTAGAATGCATAGGTCAAACACCTATGATTAGGCTTAATAAAATTCCTAAATTATTTGGAGTTGAATGTGAAGTCTGTAAGTTGCGTCATCTTTGTTTTTGTCTTTTATTACTTTATTAATTACATATTTACATATATTAACTTATTAATCCGATTAGTCGGTTTGAAATTTAATGAAAAAAAAAATTATACTGCAATTGAGGATCTGATAATTTTTAGAAGTTTTTTTTTAATAAATTAATTATTAGAAGCAAACTTTTTTTTTTTTAAATTCCATCTTTAGAAGCTTTATAAAATTATAAATGCAACTTTTTAAAAATAATTTTCTAAGCTTAGTTGATTTTTAAAGAAAAATCAAAACATTGTTAAATATCTGTTGATTTTAGTGTCATAAAATAAATTGCAATATTTTTAATAAAAGAGATATTGTTTTATCTCATTGAATTGGAGTATTTGATAGAAATGTTTTGCTCTGGAAAACGATGCATTATTTACACTGTTTTTATCAAAGTAGTTATTTTAATTGTTTACTATTTAGATAATACTTCTCGTTTTATTTTATGAAGAGCGTTGCAGAAAAAAAAAACTACATGGATAGAAATATTTCTTGCTTTAAATTAATTTTAATTAAAATTGGTCAATATTTTTTTTTTTTAATGCAATGTAATTTTAAATATTAAAAGAAAAAAAAACTTGAAATCTTCTGACATTTTTTTAAGTTTGCTAATTTATTATTTTAAAATTAACAAGCAAAAAATTATAATACAAAAATTTTCCAATTTTAACTTTCATTAGTTACAATTAATTGAGAATTATTTTCATCAATTAAAATTAAAATATTTCAGTTGTAAAATGTGAATTCTTTAACCCCGGTGGATCTGTAAAAGATCGTATCGGTTATCGCATGGTCCAAGATGCTGAAGCCAAAGGATTACTGAAGCCCGGTTACACAATAATAGAACCGACAAGTGGAAATACCGGAATCGGTTTAGCGATGGCTGCTGCTGTTAAAGGGTATCGTTGCATAATTGTAATGCCGCAAAAAATGTCTAATGAAAAGCTGTTTACTCTCCACGTTCTCGGGGCTGAAATTATCCGAACACCAACCGAGGCGAGCTGGGACAGCCCCGTCGGGCATATCAGCGTTGCCGAAAAGCTCCAAAAGCAAATACCCAATAGTATTATTTTGAATCAAGTATGTATTTACACATTAAACCAATAGTAAAATTTTTAATGGTTAACAATACTTTTTTCAGTATCTTAATCCTGGTAATCCACTAGCCCACTACGATCAAACTGCGCAAGAAATCTGGGAACAATGCCAAGGAAAATTAGACTATTTGGTTGCAGGTGCTGGTACTGGCGGTACAATTACTGGAATAGGCCGCAGATTGCGTGAATTATCTCCGGAAATTAAAATTGTTGGTATTGATCCTCTTAGTAGTATTTTAGCAGAACCACCAGAGCTGAATAAGACTAATATTACGTTTTATGACGTTGAGGGTATTGGGTACGTATTTTTTAAAAATATTTCCCATCATTTTTTGTAACAATTTTTTTGTTATTTTTTTAATAAATAATAAATAATTTATTTTTTAATTTTCTTATACGTAGGTATGATTTTATACCAACAGTCTTGGACCGTACGGTTGTCGACAAATGGATGAAAAGTAATGATCATGAATCGTTAAATATGTCAAGATTGCTAATAAAAAACGAAGGTATATTATGCGGTGCAAGCAGTGGTGCTGCAGTTTACTTAGCGATGAAATTAGCTAAAGATTTGCCAAAAGATAAGAGAGTTGTGGTCGTACTTCCCGATGGAATTCGTAATTACATGACAAAGTTTGTTTCCGACAACTGGATGATAGCACGTGGGTATATGGTAAGATTTAAACACTGAATTTCATCTTGTGAATGTATACTATTAAACTATGTAATATATGTTCTGTGATCTGCGAATATATCATTTCTAGGATCCACCAGCACCAGCAGGAAGTGAAAGTTGGTGGAATAACCCCCTGCCAGCAGAAATAATCACCAAGCCAACAACTTTATTACCCAATGCAACTTGCAAAGAAGCGTATGATAAGTTGAAAAAAGAATCTTGCGGTTTCATTGTGACTGTTAATGTCAGCGATAGAGTCACTGGGTACATTACGCTGCAATCAATCAGAGCAGGAGTGA
Source organism: Cotesia vestalis (assembly GCA_000956155.1). Classification (NCBI taxonomy): domain Eukaryota; kingdom Metazoa; phylum Arthropoda; class Insecta; order Hymenoptera; family Braconidae; genus Cotesia; species Cotesia vestalis. The sequence goes on along the minus strand of JZSA01001706.1, from coordinate 135,678 downwards.
TGAATGGCTCGGTTAAGTGGTCTGATACCATCGAAAAAATAATTGTTAAACAATTCTATAAATTACCCGATACTGCCAGCCTTGGTCGCGTTGCTGTGACACTAGAGAAAGAACTCTTAGCTGTGATTATTCAGGACACTGAACTTGGAGAAAAGTTCGTTGGGGTTGTTACCCAGGAAAATGTTTTTGAATTTGTTTCAAAATAAAATTGACGATTTTTATATTTTTATTTTGAATAAAATGAAACAGTTTTTAATAAATTTTATCGAGTTTTTTTATTTTAAGATAAGGTGATTTTGTGATAGGACCTTTTTTCACCGTCTTTGAATACTTTGAGTTATTTTTAATAGGATAGATAATTTTGGCCATAAGTTGTTTGAAAATAAATTATTTAAAAATCTTTGGCTCAAAAATAATTAGAATTTATAATTTTCAGTAATTATTTAAGAAAACACAGAATATTAAATTGAACATGATAAAAAAAATTACATTATGTCCAAAAATAGCAACATTTTTTCCTAAATATTTGGATACCATTGGCACAAACATGCTTCTAAACGGTAAGTAAAGTTTATTTAAGTTTGTGTACGATAAATAATTCAAAAAAATTGAATTTTATGAGGCGAACGAATCAAGTGATTAAAAATCAAATTTTTTTATAAATATTTATTGATTTATGATATATATTTGAATTTTATAAGAATTTATCTTACATAATAGAATATTTGCGAGTCATCACAAGGTTATAAAGTAATCACTTATTCTAATTTTTCTCAGTAACTACGATAAGAAATATACAAGACTGATCACAAGATGTATTTTTTAAATATTCAAAAGTTCAATTTACGCTTCTATTTATTGATATAAAATTATTTCATACATTTTCTGTAATAAAAACAAAGTTTAAAGTATCTATTTGTAAGTAAAATTTTAATTGAAATGTAAAGTAAAAAAATGGAAAATCTATAGAAGATTAATCACCTTGTATCTTGCTCATAAAATTTCTCTATCATTAATGAACATCTCAAAAAAAAATAATAAATTACTCAGTCAGATAATACAGCAATGAGTGTCTCGAGATGGACGTAAACTCTACGGTACGTAGACTAGTATTATGTACAGTACATAGTATATATGTGCGTATATAACCCGGGGACGTAAATACGGTAGGACGCGTGCTCGGTGCGGTGATACCGTGGCAGTTTCATTCGCGCGTGGGCGCGTAATATATTCCACTGGGAACTGAGAATAGACAATATACAATATACAATGTGCGGAGCACGTGGGGTCTATAGAAGCCAACTGAGGCGCACTCTGAGGAGCTTGCGGCGCCCTAATATCTACTACCATCTGATCCTTTCTATCTCCATATATTTAAAATCATGTAACACCGTAACGAACCGTTGACGTGACCACTGAATGACAGGGCCAGCGGCATCTCTTACCCTCTAAAATGTCACACATTCCCTCATACAACGGTTACATAACATAGCATAACAATGGTCGAGAAAAATATTAATTCGCAGGTCAAAATTTAAAAATCGCAAATGGTTAGCTAATGTCATCTTTTTCCTTGAGAAAATTTACTGATAAGGCTATTTATGAAAAGTTCTCATATGAAAATTGACAATATCTAGTTTGATACGTCCATTTGGAATTTTTCGACCTAAATTAGTGTTGAAAATCTCCGATAGAGGGCCCACAGTCGCTAAATTGTCTCTTTATAAGAGAGTTAAGTTCAGACATTGACTGTACGGAACTCCCCAAAGGTCACACAGAAAAAAAAATTAACTTGATTCAAGAGAAAAATTCTGTAACCAATAATATAATTTTGAAGAAGACAATTGTCTTGAATCAAGAAAAATTTCCTCAGATCAAGAAATTTAAGCTCTTCAATATTATATACTTGATTCAAGAACATTTTTTTTCTGTGCAGCTGAACGCAACTCAGCAAGGAAAAAAAAGAGAGTTAAGTTATAAAATAAGAAATTTTTTTTTTTTTTTTACGGATTACACCAATATTTAATGAGGTTTTTAGATAAATTTTTACTTAATTAAATGAGTTCCACAAAGTGTAAACATAAAAATATCAAAATTTATAAAGAAAAAAGGACATAGTTGAGCTAAAGCAAAAAATTACAAAATAACCATGTTATAATTTATAAATAATGTAAGAACCTGAAAACTATGAATAGAGATTTATAAAACTGTAATTTTTTTGACTCTCCGAAGGAACTTATCTGACATTTTTTTATCTAATTTAATCAACTACTGAACCAACTATTGTTTAATGAAACATCTTAATTACCGTATATATTTCTCTAAAAAATAAAAAATAATTTTTTTATTATCATATATAATCTGATATAACTATATCAGGACATATATAGCTTGGTACGTCTATATGCGACTTGACATGGGCCTATTAGGCGTAAGATGTTAAAATATGTACGTCCGTATGTAATTTTTTGACAAAATTAAGTGTTGAAAATCTTCAAAGAACTAAAAAATTTCAGTAAATTATTTTCTTATTCTCATACAAAGCGTGACGTGGTCATATCCGACCACATATGGCCGAATCAAAAATATTTCCACGGGTTTCTTGCGACTTATTCACATCGTAATAGTAATTCTGGTTCTGGTGAAGCTGTAATATATAGAACAGTGTGGCAACACTAGAGACCAGAGAGCAGAGTTTCAGGCTGGTAGCCCGGGGTGAAAATGTCAGCACCCCCAAAATGTCAGCTTACCCTCTATCTTTTGGACGGATCGCGGCGGAGACTGTAGACTGTAAATTGAAAAATCTTCATTTCTCTTTTTATGCTCCGCGTTTAAATGTGGATGTATGAGCCTGGTGTTTTATTCTCTTTTAGTTGACGCTCGGCTGGGTGGTTATCCGTTATACACTAGGATAATAATTTCTCTACCTCTACCTCTGGAAGAGAGAATTTAAAACTTAAACCAGCCAGCAGAGCATCAGAGCTCATCTCAGTATCAGTTCGGCCTGAAGCTTAAGACACAGGTGATGATTTTTTGATGGTGTTCACTCGAGAGGGCGCGGAGCTCGGCGCAAGAAATCGTGTTCCGTCACCGCGGGCGGTCGGATGGGTTTCACGTCACGCCGTCACCCCTTTACTTTATTTTTTATTTTTTTATTTTTATTATTGTTTACGTTTTTTACTGCCCGGTTTTAGTTTGTCATTACTGTTGTCGCTATTGTTGTGAACTCGTAGGAAATTTAAACGGAAAATCTTTAAAATTCTTATTATTGCTTCCGGGGTCTTTAAATTATCGTCTTTGATCTTTTTTTACCGGATTTTTTGGGGTGGAAAAATTTCAATTATTTTTACAATGGATATACAATTTTTTTTTAGCTTTTATTATTCGAAATTTTGAAGCCAAGTTTGCTGGTCGGAGTGTAAAATTAGATATGGTGGGATCATGTGTACAGTACTCACACCTAACACATTGCTGTAATAGGTAGAGGTATGAGTTCATGACCTCGAGGAGTTCACGGTTGTAAAGGACGGACAGTGAGTCGAGATACCCGCGGTGAGCGTTAATGAAGCTGTCTGAAAGTAAATCTCTGCTTTTATATTGTATCCATATATATGTGTATATATGTATAATACCACTGGAACATAACTACAAATATTACTGAGTTATACGAGTCACTTTAAAAAATACTACTTTGCCAAATAATGTCTATATTTTAATTATAACTTTGTTAGAACAAAAAATCGAACAAAGATGTGATTTTTTTTATTGCTTGTACTTTTAATAATTGTTAAAAAAATTAAACAATCATTTGAAAACAGATTGATAATTGTAAGCTTATGAAATTATGTTTGTTCATTTGCTAAAGTCTTTGTCAAGGATCTCATAAATTTATGTTGTTTGAAAATTAAATCTTAAAACAGTACAAATTAATGGAAAAATTTATATTGAATGGTAACATATTAAATGATAGTATAATTAATAATAATTAAAAAAAATTTTTTTTTATCTAAAAGTTCATTTAACCATTAAAAAAAAAAAAAAATAGACGATTAAAAAGAATAAGCATGAACTAAAAAAATGATTTTTTTTCTATTTCTTCATCTTTAATTAAGAAGAAAATTTTTTCAACCAAGTAAGAAAATTAACTTGATTTAAGAAAAAAAAAATCTTAAACAACAATAATTGTTTTTAATAATTTGATTGATTTAAATCATGCAAATGAGTTTTGAACCAAGAAATTTTAATTGGCTTGAATAAATTTTATTTTTTTGGCTATTTAGAAAATAATCAAATTTTCCAAAATTATTATCTCAGTAAAAGATTATTAAATTAAATTTTGTCTGTGTAATTATCTTTGAATAAGTATTAAATCATTAGATTAAATATGTCATTAAATTATTTATCATCTAATTTGAACAAATGATCGACACTATAAAAATTGAAAATTCAAATGATCAAAAACATTGTTTTCAAATTATTGAATATTTTCATTCAATTAGTCATTTCAATCACTAAAAAAATAAATTTTTACAAGAAAGATGGACAACTAAATTCAATAAAAATTTAGTTTGTCTAACCGCACATTAATTTTGCCTAAATTTTTCCCGGTTCACTTGCTTAAAGAAAAAAAAAAAAAAACAAAATGATATTTGAGAGTCAAGAGATTTTTTGTGAGTGAAAAAATGTGGTTTCGAACGGATGTGGGATATTGATTAGAATGAAGAATAGATGTGAATGATATTCAGCGAGAAAAGATGTAGGAAGCAATTGGTGAAGCGATAAATCTAACGAGGCGTGCCGAGCAGACGCGCCGGCTGCTGCTGTCCTACGACTACGTTTTATTTCAACCTCGACGTAGTTGTCTTTCTATATCTACACATACATATAATTTATATGTATATATACTGACATAGGTGAATCCTTACGCTCCTGTGGCAGCCGTATGTAGTTATAGTGGTGGGTACGCCCAACTTTGACTCTTCGTCATGCTGAGTATGTAAGTAAAAAGGGAGTAGTTGAAATATGTTCAAGATAATATATATACACATAACCAAGAAAAAATATTTCAATACATCAAGTGTCAAAAAAATGATTTTGTTTTTTAAAAATTATTTTTGCACGACTCAAAATGCGAAGGGCTTGCTTATGGTTTTCAAATTCTCAAGCAAACATTTTTATTCATAGCGAATAATTACTTTTAATTATTTATAAATTATTGCTTATCATTTTAAGTGATTTTAATTAAAAAAAAAAAAAAAACAATTTTAATAAAGTCTATAAGATGAAAATTTCACTTTAAAAAAAAATCTTCAGAAATGTTTTGAGGCGTGCAATTATGAATTCTTGAAATTAAAAAAATTTTTTTTTTAATTCAAGGTCATGTGATTGACAAAAAAGAATTATATAACAGTTAGAATGGCATGTAGATAAAGTGAAACAGAATAAAGAGAAGAAACAGAGCGAGAGGAGAATAGAATGACTACATTCAGCGGAGTCAGAATCGAGTTAGCCGCATGTCATTCGAACAGACCGCGCTTGATACACATAACCGCTAATATAATTGCATTGGATGCGGCTCACGCGAGGGTTGCTTGAGGGTGACCTACCCCTGATAAAAAGAAGCCGAGGGGTCGTATCGTCTCTCCAGCAGTTTCTCTCCGCGCTCTTTAACACGGTGCAATTGTATTAGAGGGAATAATAAGAGAAAGAGAAGAGCCACCGATGTGATTCTGCTGGCACTCGTGCAAGCTAAGCTCATAGATTTGATCCCCTTTTTGTTTCTCTGTACATGTATGTTTTTCGTAACATATATATGAGAGAGAAGTGTTTTATTCGACACAATCGTGATTCGCGCCTCGATTGTCACGAGCCTCGTTCGCGGTCAGTTGTCAAACCACTTTTATATTGTATTGTACTGCTAGAGTCGAAAGTCAAAGGATCAAGTGTCATTTATTTTGAGACTATAATTTTTTTTATTTGATTTTATCAAAAATGTTGATTTTGAATAGTTTATTTGAAGAAGAAATATAAGTGTTGACTCATATCAATAGTCTAGGAATTTAGTATTTAAATTTATTAAACCAATGGTCGCATTCACTTCCGGTAGACCTTTTAATAAATTATAGTAACTGCTTTTGTTTAGACTTAAAAAATTCATTAAAAGTTCTTTGACTTCTACAGTAAGGTTTTTTTTTTATTTCATTCAAAAGAAACTCAGAATTTAGTTGATAGTATTTTATAATATTTAAAAAATTTTTTTGTAAATTATTAACCCACATCAGGACGTGATGCTTGTAATATAAGAGTTAAATTAATTGTTAGCAAAACAATAAAAATTAACGAAACAGGATAGAAAGTAACCGTTACAAATGATAATATCCTGGGAAATATTTTGCAGTTTAATCGCCGCTTAACTTACTCCGCTGAATTGTAGTCTTAAAAAAAAAAAAAAGGTACGAATGATGTATTAGGTTCGTTGCTCGCATCATAAAGATCATATATACATCTACACTTTGATGTACTACTCTGTATAACTTCTTCCCATGGGTAATTACCGACTACTTCTTCTTCTTCAGCTTTTTTATTTTTTTACCCGTACTTTTTGTGCAGTTTATTTTATTAACCAGAAACTTTGAAATAACTTTTTTAAGAAAATTTGTTTTCTTAATGTTTAATTTGGGTAAGTTATAATTGTTGTAAATAATATGATTAAGGATGATTTAAGTAAATTTTGAGGAATTAATTTTTAATAATAAAAATTTGAAAGAATTTTAATTTTTTTAAGCTATTAAAAATTAATGATTTAATTTTTGAAACTTTAAATATTTTTTTTTACAATAAAGTAATTAATTTACTACGAATTTTAATCAAAATTTAATTGAAGTAAAATCAAGTATTACATTCAATTTTTTTTTTTTATAAAACTGTTTATTTATATGATTCCAAGTATTCATTTTCTAATAATGGTATAAGTTTATCAAATTTTTTTTTTAGTTTCACTTAATAAATTTTGAGCATTGTGCTTGAACTATAAAAATCATACTTGTGAAAAAAAAAATTATTTTGAACCGATTAATTTTTTAATTCTAAAAAAAGTTTTTAGGTTTAAAAAAATATTTACTTCGCAAGGTGACTTGATTTTTCTAAAACATTTATTTGCCTTCAGATCAATTTTTTTCTAAAATTGGAAATAATTTTGGCCTTCGGAATTACATATTTAAATCAATAATATTTCAGCTAAAAAATTTTTATTTCGAGAAAATTTTTTTCATTTTTGAAACAAACTTTAATCACTTTGTTATTGAAGAATTTTTATTTAAAAAAATCAAATTTAAACTTAAAAAATTTATTCAATTTTTAAAATTATTTAAAAGTAAAATTTCTATCAAAAATCGTTCCATAGAATTTTAAAATCATTTCAAGGCTGTAATTGAATTAAAATTGAACCAAGAGAGTGTTTTTTGAACGATAAATTAAAAATGAACTCCCGATTTTTCAAAGCGTGCTCCATAAACTGATGGTGAGTATAACTGCTAATTTAAAGCTGATATTATTCTAAAACTTTTCACTCTACTCTTGGAGCATGAAAAATTTATCCGTCGCGTTATTTATTTGTCGGTGTCACTGTCGTAAGACGCACGGCAAAAAACCCAAGGACTTTATGTTAGAGATGTTTATATACATATATATACAATATACATTTGCGGTGAATTCAGAAGAAGAAGAAGAAGAAGAACGAACGAACAAGTCCAGGAAGGAAGAAGGGTGCTAGAGTACACTATAGCAATAGAGTACTGTTTTACTAGTACATATCTATATAATACATATACAGAGTTTATATTTTATATTTTATAATATATATAGCTATCACAGAATCGTAGACTCCAGAGCATATTCCAGTGTTCGCTCGGCTCGTTAAGCGGCAAAAAATAATAAATCACCACTATTTTTATCCCGGGTGGTCGTAGGTACTGTCATAGATAAATTTAATAACTCATAGGTACTAACAACTTTCATATAATCGTGTAAAAATATAAAATTTCATTTAGTTTTACTGGTTGTTAATTTTTTGAAAATAAAGTGTTAAGTATATTTCGATTTAATATTTAATATTTAATGTTAATTAATTATTTGCTCGTGTGAATACGGCTGATGAAAGCTTAAATAATAAATAATATTTAATTTGACAAGTGCTACTACTGGATTACAGTTATGATTATATAAAAGGAAGAATAACCGAGAAATGTATATGATGCATATTTATGTGGATAATAAATTTTAAATTTTATTAATTTATGTTTCTGGCGATTGTATTAATGTACTTTTGATATTTACTTTACAATAAATGTCTGGAAAATTTATATTTATTTATTTATACTTCATATTTTGTAGTCTTAAAATTTTGATAAATCAGGCAAGTCGAATTTAATGAACTTTTAATATTTTATGTTGTGAAATTAATTGAATTATTGTGGATAGATAAATTTATGGATAAAAATGTAAAATTTGAGCTTTTTAATTTATATAAAATTATCATTGCTCGTAAATTTTATTACTAGATAGATTAATAATTTTTTATAATTTAGTTTTAATTAATCAAAAATAATATGGTAAAAAAATTATAAAATTTATGAATTTTGAAAGTAAAGTCAGAAAAAAGATAATTGGAGATTTTTTATTAATTCTTCTTTTTAAAAATATTTGTTGCTTTTAAAAATTTATAACCAGCACCAATTTATAAAATCCTGAATTCAGTCTAAATTCATTAAATTATTCATGAAATTTTAATAATGCATCGATTAACTTTGAGAAATTGAATAATTATTTTTAAGTTATCACAAATTTTTTTCAAATTGAATACAACAGATTAACAATTTTTTTTTAACTATTTAGTGTATATAAAAATGATATTAAGACATTTTTTTTTAACAATCACATATTTATTTTCTTAAAGTTTATCAGAAATAAAATGAAAAAAAAAATTCTTTCAAAAATAGTAAAAAATCGAGATTAAAAAAAAAATTAATTTTATTTGTTATTTATATATGCGCATAAAATACGAAAAATGTGAGAAATTACTAGATTTATGCACCCACATTTTATGAATGATTTTGAGATCTAAAATTTTTGTTACTTTTCATGATTATTATCGTTTGCCGCAAAATAAAATAATTTAAAAAACAAAAAAAATTTTTTTGAATTAACATTAAAAAAATACAGACGACCGTGAAAAGTTAACTCAATTTTTATTTCGTAAATCATAGCTCGTAATTAATTTAATTATCTAATAAATTTTGATTCTATTTAACAAATATTTAAAAAAAATTCGTACTTTATAGCACGCATAAAAATAAAAATTAAATAATCGCCAAACAAATGATTTATTGTTAATAAAAGCAACCAATTTAAATGATTTATTAATAAGATAATAATTTATTATAAAAAATGTTTGGGCGAAAAATTTTCTCGCTGAAATACGAGGACTTAAATTCAGTGGGACTGGTATGCCATTTCGGAAGGCGTATGTCCCTTTTTATGGAGGGATAAAAAGTATAAATAAAATAATAATTTTTAGCTTTAGCGGTGTATTCTAAATAGTAAATCGCTTGGCGTAAAAGCCCGTTCATCCCCTTTATATCCTTTTTAAAGGAACCTTTCTCAGTTGGTATTCCTTCTTATACTATGGTTGGGAGTAAGTCTTGTCTCCTTCTGCCTACTTAAGGCCCGTGAAATATGAAATTAAATTCATTAAGTCCGCGGTTGGTAATAAATCGAACGATTGTACGTGAATGCCGTGTACGGGCTTATAACTCAGTCCGGTTGAATGGAAAATGATGAGAAATGTCTCTCATTGAACGGTGGGGGGTCGGCCCTGAGGCTGAGGCTGAGGATGAGGCGCAAACCTGGACTTCGGACCATACTAACGCGTACCCACTTATCGCGCCATAATATAATATAACGCACTGAGGCTGAGGTGTGTAAAAATTTATAATATCTTCGGATATATATTCACGTGCGTATATATGTGCGGAAAAGAATAAAAATAAAATTAATAGAAGGAAGAATAAAGAAAAGGATATTAAATAAAATGTTGTCAAAAAATAAGCTTACTTTTTTAACACTCAAACTCATAAACACCGTCGTTAACGATTCGAAATAAAGTTCAGGATCTGTTTGGATTTATATTGCTTTTTATTTATTTACTTTTTATTTGTGACCGGGCTATAAAATTTTTATAATTAACTTTTAGTGATTTATGTAAATCCAGGAATAAACGGTTTATGTAACTGTAAGTTTTATTTAATATCTTCTTGGTTATTGTTATTATTGTTATTTTTTACTTGGAAAAGTGCATTAATTTGTGCATAATTTAAGTTTTTGTGTATCATAGTCAAGAATTTATAATGATTTAATAAGAGAGTTTTTACATTTTATTAACCGAGTTTAAACTTCTGAGAAAATGGAAATGAGTCATACATTATTATAAAAATTTTTAATATTTAGTGACTCAATAATCGATTTTGTACAAATAAAAAGCAACAAAAATTTACTTAAAAATTTTTTTATCGGTGTAACTTTTGAGACAACTTACAAAATGGCTTGTAAAAAATAAATTGTTGTTTGAACATAATATTTATCAAATTAACTAGGAATTTCAATTGCGCGCATACGTACGCGCTTTAATCTTAACCAATAAGGAATCAGTAACCATTCTTTCGAGATTTTGGATACTAAACTAAATTTAGTTCAATCATCAATTTTATATCATAGGATTTTGTTAAGCAACTATTGAACTATACATGAAAAAAATTTACTTGATTTAAGCAAAAGATTTTTTAACCAAAAATTTTTCTAAAATATTTTAATTAGCTTATACATTTTGTTCTTTACATAATTTCTATCTTTTTGTAAAAAATAGCTTATTTTAGATTTTTACAATGAAAGGGAAAGGGAAAGAAAAAAATATTCGATGGATAACGAATTGAAAATTTAAATCTTTAAAAATTGAGACACATGATTGAGTTAGAAAATTTTTGATCTTATCATACGTGAATATATAAAAATAAATTGAAAATTACAAAGGATTGAGCACTAAAATATTGATTACACGATTAATTAATCTTGTTGAAAATTTTATTAAAAAATTTCTATCATTATCAAATAATAAAAAACACGTAATAAATATTCATTTGTCCATTTAAACAGAAGAATCTTTTGCTCTTAAAGTAGAATCTGGTATCTCGGTGGTTACAACTACAGTATAGAAGTTCAGAATGATTGCTATATGCTTATATACTATACGAGATATTTGCCACGTTTAAATCGGATAAAACGGGCGCGACAATAGACCAAGAGGTTAAGCGTGTTTGCCCTTCTCTCAAGGCCCCATTCATACGACAATGGACCCACGAGCTTTTCACTCTTCCTCTTATTCTTACTTTACTTATACTTGAGTATTCGCATCTACATCGCCTTTCGTCTTTCGCCTTACATTACGATCCCACTACCAGTGAAAAGAGCGACTCGCATAGAAGAGAAAAAAATAATAATAAGAATCCAGCATCCGATGTTAGTGTCCCTGTCAAGGTATTTCTATTTGTTACGAAAATTTTTACCTTTATGGGACACGCAAGAGGCTATTGAGAGTGGACCACCGGGCCTCGGCTTTTCTCTTCGAGTCTCACCAAAGAACTTACATCCAGCGATACGACCGCTCTTCTATTCTTGATTATGCTCTTCGGTAATGTATAACAATAATAATAACAACAACAACAATAACAATGTGTAGTATAGTATATAGAGGGTGGGAGAGTTTGTAGCACGAGCCGGGTTTTTAGATTTAGAACTAAGCTGAATAATTCACAATGAGACTAATCGCCCGATGAGTTGATACGCGTGTGGATTTTTTTTTAAGATAGATATTTTCTCAATATTATTATTATTATTATTATTATTATTATTATAGTGGACGGGAGCAACAGACTTGAAGAAAACTTATGACGGACTGCAGACCCACTTACACTTACACTTCCACTAGTGGGATTGCTTTGCTGGTTATTATATTATATATATTTTGTTCGGACGTTTTATTTCAATGGACCTTTATATTTGCTCAGAGATATATATGTGTGTTTTCTTATTGTCACGTTTATTTTATTTTATAGTCGGTTATGCTGGGGCTTAAACACTTATATACGGCACTTGAATTGTGCTTACTTCGACAAAACGATTTATACGCGATTTGTTACGTTGCATTTAAGTAATATTATCAACTCAATTTATACTCCCTAACTTGATCTTTTCTTTATTATTTATACCACGCATTGTAATAAATAGTTGTTTAACAATAAAGATGATGAAAAAATTAAGTTTATTTGAGAAGAAATCAAAAAGGAGAAGAAAAATTATTGAACTAAGACATTGTTTTTCAGTAAATTTAATTTTTTAATGTGTAGAGCAATTTACTTGATTGAAAAAAAAAATCTGAACCCAATAGATCATTTTTAAGAATTTTATTTACTTACACAATGATTATTTCTTAGCTCAAAAATTTTTTGCCTTGATGTTCAGTATGGGTAAAATTTTGATAAAAATTTCGCTGCAAATTCTAAATATAATTTGATTTATGTGAAAAGATTACAACAAACACAAAATTTGAAAAATTTGTTTTTTGCTGACTAAAATATTAAAAATATAAAGCATTTTACTTTCCAAAAAATTTTATAAAAAATATTGTAGAGTAGAAAATCTCAATTCGATCTAAAATGAATTTTTATTTCCATATTGGTCATTTTTTAGTTATTTTTATTTTGTAAATTATTATTATGTAATTGAAATTTTTCAAGTAAAAAATTTAATAAGTCCTGAAACGATTCAATCAAAATACATTTTGATTCTAGATATTACAAAAAGTGTTTTGTCCATATTTAAAATAATTATTAAAAATAATCAAATGATTATTTTAATATTTACTCTAAACAACCAGTTATAAATATTATTTGTGATGAAAATACTTTAATATATTAATTTTACTTTCACTATTTGTGACAAATTACGTTTTAATTGTTAGCTCTTCACAAATCAGTGATAACTAATAAAAAAACAATCCAGGAAATTCAAAATTAAAATAAAATAAAAAAGACCAGGTGGCAAAAGAGCACTTGAATCCTTTTAAAAATTAGGACTGTTTGATACCTCAAGTCAGTTGAAAAGCAATTGTCACAAGTCACAACAGCTTGGAGTAGTCACTGAGTAGTTTAGATTTATGGGGGTGCTGCTGTTACAACTAAACATCGACACGAGTGTATGTACTATAATACAAAACGACCAAATGACTTTTCCACAGCACAATAGAATAAATGGCCTGTGATTTGTACATCGATTTAATCTTATAGCTGTGTTGGCGCTTTTAACTATTTAAACTTTCCTCCATACAGTGCACAGTATACAATCGACACTTGTGACATTAACTAAAGAATAAAATATCACAATACTCGTGTTTTGGGTTTGAACATATCTTAAATTAAAGTAATGAAAATGAATAATGACTGATTCTTAAATTTATCCTGTTTGTTGTCATTTATTTCACTTGAAAACACAAAATAAACAGTACAGCTGCTTACCAAATATTTTCTATAGACACTGAATTGTTAACAGCTTCCTTAATTTGCACTAGCATTATATCAAGAAGGTATATATTGTAAACATTAAAATTACCCAGTAATATTTTATATATGCAGTGAGACTTAAAAAATGTGACACAAAATACCGAGGTAGTTATATTACGGATACGGAATTTGAGAGACTTTTTTACGATCACACACGCCACTCGAAGAATTTTAACCTCGGCTTTATTATCCTTGCCGTAATGGCAGCATTAAAACGACTAGATTATCTGTGTATTTTTATTTATTAAGAGAATATAAATTTTTTTACCTAAAGATATAAATAATTGAGTCATTACAATAAATAAAATAAAAATAACACTGATATATCTTTATATACATTTAATTATACATCATTAAGACTTCAAAGGGCTTTTTATAGATATTTAAACATCTCACAGCGGTTTTTAGAAACTGTACTTATTGAAATTATTTCAGTAAAAAAAAATATTTAATTTCTTTTTTAATTTTGCCGTAAATTTTCGCAATAAAAATAAAGGACAGTTAACAGTACTTGAGATTTTTATCTAAAATTTTTGCAGCCCCGGAAAATAATGAAAAAAAAATAATAATATTTAAATAGCATAATGGAAAAAATTATAAAAAATATTTTTGATGAAAAATAAATTGAAACTTTTAGATTGAAGGATTGGACAGGAGACACGGAGGTGAAAGGAGAGGGTCAAATAATCAAGTTAGTCGCGGGTTTTCGCGTCAACGCGGACCGTCGGCCTGTGCTGATGGTTATGGTGAAGTATGGAAATGAAGGGCATTCGTCCATTCGGACATTCACAATCTAGCTCACTCTTTCTCTCACTTCAAAGCTGCAAGCTTGTTACATATAGCCATATTCACATACACACACAGATAAGTCGATGTATGTGTTTGAATTGTATTTAGTGTGCCAGCTCCAGCATTTTACATAGTTTATCCCTATCTACCACGCGGTCTTTACCATCCAACGAGTCGTGGACAACTACACGGCTTTGTTATACAATTTATCTGTCTACTCTATATACCTATATATATGTGGATGCTGCAATATATCTGGACACTGTATTCTATACTGGAGCAGAGTAGAGTGGAGAGTGCTCGACGACAATTAACTAACGAGAGATTGACACAACTTATTAAATGATACACGCGTCATGGATCTCGCCCTGTCTGGACATTCATACATAAATAAACTATATTTTTGTCATGGTAAAAAATATTTAAATCAATGGACAGTGGAAATGTTTTTATTGCAAAAAAAAATGTATATATTTATTTTAACTGTGTTGTTAAAAAAAATTTTTTTTTTGTTGTTTTACTATGATTCTACGCTAAATATATTTATTTTTAATAGAACATTGTGAAAATGACATATTTTAAGAAAACACTCTCAGCTTTCAGAAAAAAATATCAAATTTTAATAATTTAATATTTTGTACAGTAAAAAAAATCGATTTTTCCATTTTAATTGAATTTTGACGGGTCTTTTGTTGTGTATGATAGAACATAAATATTTCCACTAAAAAGCTGAAGATTTTTTTTATTAAAAGTTATTTTTTTTTCCTATTTTATAAAAAATTTTTTACATCGAAAAAATTGATCAAAAAGTTGAAAAAAAAATTTTTTTAATTATTCAAAAAGTCATAACCTCTCAATGGCTGTATAGTAAGGGCTCAAATTAAATTATTTTTTAAGTAGAGAACATATATACGAAGTTTAAGAAAATTAGCGGGATGTAATGACCTAAATATGAATAAGACAAGAATTTTTTCTTCAAAAAATTAATTTTTTTTGACTCCCTTGTTTTTAGATGGTATAACAATTCGCATTCAAAATTCCAAAAGGGTGTAAAATAAAAAAATTGAGCAATGACTTCTAGAAAAATTGTACACATCAAAAATATAAAAAAGTTTTTAAAATATTAAGTTAATCCGTTATGTTTTTTAACAGCTATAAAATTATCCAGCCCATAACCTGTAAAGGTTTGAATATTCATCTTTTAGCAGATCACTTTGATATAAATATCTTAATTTATTGCTAAAAAGCAGCAATTAATCGTAAATAATAATTTATATACAATTTAATATAAGAAAATTCGTAACTAGATTTTCGAAAGGTGTGCAGAGCATTTTTTCGCACTCAAAGGAAGCAATATGGAATTCAAACA
The DNA here is from genome assembly GCA_000956155.1 of Cotesia vestalis. Classification (NCBI taxonomy): domain Eukaryota; kingdom Metazoa; phylum Arthropoda; class Insecta; order Hymenoptera; family Braconidae; genus Cotesia; species Cotesia vestalis. Next base: position 119,853 of record JZSA01001706.1, on the reverse strand, counting down.
GGCAACATGTTTCAAAATGATTAACGACAACTGACCATTCGGGTCCGAATGGCCATCAGTGGTCAACAATGCCAAATGTACTGTAAATATTCATGATTATAATAAAAAATATAATAACATAAATAAACATGATATAATTTATTTATATTTATGTGGTTAGATGCTAGATGTGAGGGGTAAGTTGTTTGTAAGGCTTAAAAATATGCGGAACTGGTTTCGCACAGTGGGGAATGTCGAAGAGGATTACAATGGAGCTTATAGCAATTGCCGCATACGCACGATTGAGATACACTTTCGGTGGGAGTATAAACGCGTTGAATTGTAATGCGTGGCACGCGTAACATCACTACACATATCTCTCAACATCTCTATACATATACATCTATCTGTAATGCTCCTGCTCGCTCTTATATCTTACATATGAAGCTATATATATATTTATATATGTAACAGACTTGTGCTTTTTTATTCTTTGACTTTCCGTCTCTATCTCCTTCCCTTTTACGCATTACACTGCTATGCACTCAATCCAACTCACTTCACTTATAGACATTAACATTACGTTCCACGCATTCTGATTTATTTTATTTTATCAAACCTCCATTCTATTACAGTGATTACAGCTGTAATGAGATTAAGAAGTTAATAATTGTCATTATCCGTGAAAATATTTTATGATACGGACATTAAGGGGTTTCATTTAAAAGGACTATTTTTTTTTTACTGACATTCAGAAATACTGCACACTAAAAAATTTTGCGTCAATGCGTCAAAAAATTTTGTGCTAAAAATTTTTATGTTAAATATTTAACACTTTTATGTGTAAATTTAACATTTAGATATTGAAAAAAAATTCCCTCAAAATTTGAGTCTTCAATTTTTGTGCTAAGTACTTTCTTTTTGATATTTAATTTAAAAAGTAAGCATTTTAAGTCGCTTTTTTCAAATTTCTACAAATTTGCCCGGTTTTTACTGATAATTTTAATTAAAACTGATATTTGTACACTAAAAAAAAAAAGAAAAATTCTCGACTAGAGGGTAAATTTTCTTGACTCAAGAAAATATTAAGGAAAATTAAAAATTTCTTGAATGAAGTAAAATTTTCTTGAGTCAAGAAAATTTTCCTGATTCAAAAATTTTTTTTCTTGCACTGATAGAAGGATTTGTTTGTAGTTAAAAAGATTTGTTAATATTTAACAAATCATTTATTAGAAGCCATTTGTTAGTCCTTAACAAATATTTCTTAGTATTTAAAAAGATTTAGTAATATTTAATAAATGAATATCAGATTTATTAAATACAAACAAATCATTTTAAATACTAAGAAATATTTGTTTAATACGAAAAAGTGGTCTCTAATAAATGATTTGTTAACTATTAACAAATATTTTTTTAAAACAAATAAATCCTTCTATCAGTGTGCTACAAAATAACTTTTGCCTTCTGTAAATTTTTCTTGGTGCAAGAAAATTTTTTTCTGTGTAGTATATTTAACGCTGTTTAAAAAAAAAACTTTAACAATTTTACTCCAACTCGTCTCACGTGAATTTTATAAACTCTTAAAGTAATTTTTAAAATTTTTCCTGTTTAATTTTAAAAATATTAAGAGAATAGCCCGTCTAACCAAAAAAAAAAAAAATTCAAACAAATAATTAGTAGGGAATTCATTTTTTTGCAAAATCTTTTCTTAAAGTTTTACGAATAATATGCTCAGTTTCGAAAGTACAGGCAATTAAATATTTTTAAATCAAGAAAAATTGTATTTAATCAAGCTTAATGCATTTTAACTTTAGAAGAATGGCTGGTGAATAGATTCCATACATAATTTTTCGACCAAAGTGTTGAAAAATTTTCTAGTAGTGCATGGTCACTAAATCATTTCCTTACAAAAGAATTGAGTCTAAGGTATTGTAAAAAATAAAAATCATCTTTTTTATTTTACTCTCTTAAAAAGCTTATCTGACATTGATTTTTAGTTTAATAAACTATTTAATAAAAAATAAAAAATTGAAAAATATTCCTTATTCTAATGTATAGCCTGGTATGACCAGATCAGACCATTTCAAGTCATATTAGAAAATTTTTTTACGGGTACCATTTAGGATCAACAAATCGACTTTTCGGCAGTTATAAATCCTTGGTATAGTGACTACAGGTTGCTTTATTGTCGTGAATAAATAATTGAATAATATTTTTAATTCACAAGTCATCGATCTTTAATTTTTAATTTCCAGTAAAGTCTCCCGTAATAAAAGATGGCATCTGCGCGGTATTATATAAAAAAAAAATCCGATTTTTGACGTCTGACAACAGTTCAACAGTCTAGTGAGGACAAATACATGACAAAAATTTGCCGGGTGCCCCGTCAAAAAAAAAATCGACCAGTCACTTGAATAAATATCAATCATAACGCATACAAAATCCATAAAGGAAATATTATTTTCATATTTAGGTTCCTTTTTGAATTTTTCCCATTTCACATAATAGTTCCGTTATAATTCCTCGATGTCGATTGAAGAGTGTTGTTTCTGTCTAACGTGTCTTGCTATCCAGACTTTATGCATGTAGTTTGTAGATGTACTCTTGAATCCGCAGCTGGGCGCCGGACAATGGCGACGTAATCCAATAATGCCCAGTATGTCCGGCCTGTGAAAGATCGCGTAACTCTTGTCAGGAGACCAGTGACGTCGGCGAGTGGTATGTGACGTATTGTATAATATAACATACTAATACTTAATATTAATATAATTGTAAGTGCTTTGGTAATAGTGTAGAAAGAAAATCGGATGTAATTATTATTTTATGTACTGAGACCTTTTAGGTTTTCGCATTTTACTATTTGGCCTTTAAACTATTTATTTTCTATGTTAGTAGATTTCATAGAAATCTAAATATTGTATTCGTGCTTATGACGGAAATTTATGAAAAATTTTGCTCGTCAAGCTGATTCAAAAAATACATATAGTTCAAAAGCTTATGCATATATACCTACGATATAACTTGGCTTATCACGACGCTAGCTTCCAAAATACTCAAAAGATTCTAATAAAACTCAACATAGTTTTTCTTTGGTAGTATCTCGACGTTAAGTTCAAAAATGATCTAAATCACTCGATTAATTTAGAATAAAAACAATTAAAAAATTGCAAAAAATACAAAAAAAACATTTCTGTAGGTTCTTCTCGAAATAATTTGTAAATGTGATAATTAATAATTTAATTAATTTTTTTCAATTTCATATAAAAGTCCATGAAATAATTTTCATCCTCGACTCAGAAAAAAAAATTTACTTAAATCAAGTCAATAATTTTGAAGAATTTCATCTTCTTGATTTGAGTAAAAAAATTCTTAAACTAAGAAATGATTCATGAAAATAAAGTTAGCCGACATTTCAGAATTTTTAGAATTTTTTTATTGAAAAAATTTCAATTAAATAATTAAAAAAAAAATTTCACCTGTAAAAAATTTGAAAAACTATAAGTGTAATTTTTTAGAAATATCTTTTTAGTTTTAATTTGATTAATAAAAAAAATCAAAAATTTTCAGACGTCTGCTAACTTTAGTGTCATAATTATTCAGGTTCTAAGTAAGTTTTACTTGATTCAAGAATTTTTGGTCTTGATCCAAGACTATAAAACTCTTTAAAATTATTTTCTTGGTTTAAAAATTTTTCTCTTGATTCAAGTTAATTTTTTTTTCTGTGTACATAATTTTATTTTTTTAGATTGAAAATAACTAACTTGATTTAATTCTATCAGGAAATCTACTTCCATTTTTGCTGCCAAATGGCATTATTTTTCATTTTACATCATTTTATGCTTACTCAATTTTTTCCTATCATTATTATTATAATTATTATTGTTATTTTGTAGATAAAAAATGTAATGTATTGTGGTAGAATCGTGGTTGTTTTGTATGTTTTATCAATTGAAATGATTTGGTGGTGATATCTCTGGTTGAATAGCTTAACGGAGGTTGATGTCACCATGTCGAGAGTCGAGAGTGAGAGTAGTATAGAGTCTGCGGTGTAGTATTAGGGTAAGGGTAAGGGTTTAAGGGAAATATACATCAGCGAAAGCGCGTCAAGGGATGAGAAATGAAACGAATAGAGAAGAGAATTGCCAAGGGGTTATAACATAATTGTATTAGTCGAAACGCCAGTAGGGAAGTACGCTGTGAAATTAATGCCTTTGGCTTATCAGTGGCTTGACACTTTCGAGGTAAAAGTCCCCGCAGGTCAGTGGCGTAGTTACCACAGATTCATGTACATTTAATATATACATATCTCCCGGGCAGAGAGAAACTACACTTTTTAGATCTAGAAACTCGAATAATTAAAAAGTCACGCCGGGTTTTTTTTTCTTTATCTTTCTTTTCAATAGACTAGACTACTATCGATTTATTAATTTTAATTCAGCATCCAAGTTCTTATCTAAGTATCTAATAATTATGCTAGTGATATAAATATTATTGGAACACATTTAATGAATTTAAATGGTTCAATAACTTCAAAAAATAATTTAATTTTAATAAAGGAGTAGTAGTCAGTGTTAAAATTTAACTGACGTTTAATCTGCAATAATACAATTAAAATCTAAACAAAACCAGTAATAAATTATTTCTATTAATCTTGCGGATAATTTATGTAACGTTGTAACGCATCACTACGGCCTATATGTTAGATAGACATTTAAAAAGTGTACACAGAAAGAAGAATTTTTTGACTGGAGAATAATAATTCTTGGCACAAGAAAATTTTCGGGTGCCTAAAAAAAGACCGAAGTTGTGTTGGCCGAAGTAAAAATTTTTTTTGGAATTTTATTTTTGGTGGAAGTAATTTTTTCTTAATTCAAATTATTATAAATACTTGATACTTTCTCACCTTTAGAAAATTTTTCTCTTAAATATTTGATACCCATTTTATATAATTTTAGCGTGCTATTATACATATTGAATGAAAAAAAATGATTCAATATTATTTGATCTTCCCATTTGACATGTTAATCAATAAAAATATTAATGGAAATTTACTTCTATCGAGATACTTAATTTTTTGGAGCAAGAGGCTGAATTTTCTGAAAATAAGAATATTTTCCTGACTTGAATAATTTTTCTTGGATCAACATACGTATTTCTTAAAGTAAGAGAATTAATTTTGAAATTTCTTGTCAAAAAAAAATTTTTCTTCGCTCAAGAAAATAAATAGGAAGAAAAATATTTTCTTGGCTCAATTGAACCTTTTTTTCTGTATACTTTGTACCCTTGAATAATCGTAAGTGCTTTTAACAAAAATTTTGTGTTGACTTAAGAGCTACATTTATAAATCGTCACTTTAGTATCAAATAACATTCTTTGGTGTTAATAACACTTGACCATTGTGTTGAATTAGCCCACCAAAATTTTAGATGTCCATCTCTTTTTTTTTCCATAGTGACTAAAAATTGTTAATAAAAAAAAAACTAATTAAAATTACTAAAACACAACAATGAAAAAAAAAAAAAAAAACAAAAATAATACAACTGAATCTAATAAACATGATAAGAATAAAATCACATATTACATCTAACTAAGTAGTAGACACGTAAAACGTGAACGCGAAAACAGCACTTGACCCTTGTGTTGAATTAACCCCCTGAAATATTGGATATTTAACAGATTTTAAATAATTATTTATTTAATGATGAAAAATTTCCGACTGTTTATTCTCTGAGCAAACAAAACAATAGAAGATTAGCGTAGTGCGATATACCACGAAGAAAATCGAGGAAGTCACACCAGAGTACTATTCTGTCGAATGTTTATTACACAGAGAATAGACCGCGTAACATGCATAGTTGCATAGTTGCATAGCTCTCAGTTTTCGTAAGTATACGCTACTTATTTTAATACCCATCCCCATACATAATCCATTCTCTACACCGTGTAGTAGTTACTTTACTCAGCACAGTCTGCAGTCTACAGTCTTCTGTTGGTCCTGGTGCAGCTATTCTCGATAATACAAACCGGGATGTGCCATGGTACATACTATAACTACAGACCGCTAATGAGAGCCCTATTAGGCAAGACGAGAAAGGGTTGCAATTTTTATGTCATGCTCCATGAGCTCGATTCAGCCCAACACATTCAACATGTAAATTATATTCATTAACGAGTCGTTAAATTATTTACCCGTTCATTTTTTCGTTTTATTATTTAAATAAATAACAGATAAGTGGTATTATTTGAATTTAAATAAATAAATAATAATATATCGTTATCTGTCATGTCTACGTCTGATTTTAATTTAGCTTAACCTTTTACCCCTATTTTTTTTTTATTTATCTTCAAACACATACGAACAATTATTTGAATGCTAACATTGGAGGCTTTAGTTAAAATTTTTTTTTTAGATTTAAAACTACGAATTCATGTTACGCGCTCCGGTTGAACGTTTAAATAGGATTGTAACAATGGCAATAATGATGATGCCAATAAAAATAGCGAGTAGTAAAAATAAATGACAATAAGCGTGTCTCGAAATTTTTACAAGTCACAAAACATCCCACGGTAACCATTTTTGAGATAATATCCCGTTAAAAAAGTCGATGACAACAATAGAGGACCCCCGACCTCCAGGCTATTGATAAAGAAGTCCAAGAATAAGATGGTGGGTAAGATATGTCCTCAGTTTCCGATCGCCTTGTTGGTACTGGGGTATCTCGACCAATCTACTCGTAAGTCGATAGTTCAATCTCAGCAATTCCGCCCACAGCTGCATGCCAACATTTTCTACCCTAGCTACATTTTTATCCGTACCATATACTCATTCCAATTTATACAACATATAGTATTTATTGAGATGGATTAAAAATTTTTTAAGTATAAAACATTAAGTTTTTTTTTTTAGTATTTTAATTTATTTTTCTGTTTTAAATTTGGAATTTTAATTTTTTGAGAAAATAGTTTTTATTATCCATTAATGTAAATTCAAATCTTTCTTTAATTATTATTAACCTTTATTTTTGTCAAAAAATTTGCATCGTACTTCATTTTTTTCAGAATTTGACGTTCTTTCTAAGAAAATTTTTCTTTTTTCCGAAAAAAATATTTCCAATCTTAAAATTAATACCAAATTAAATATCTCCAGATTAATAATGGTGAAAAATTGCTATCAATTCAATTATGTATTATGAATTTCTTTTTGATTATTACTACTGTTAATATCTATTAAAATATATAAAGTCCACACCATTTTTCTAAGAATTCGATCTATATTCTAGCATAATTTTTCTTTTCTCCGAAAAAATTTTTCCAACTCTAAAATTAATGTCAAAATACTCCGCAATTCATATCGACAAAAAATAACTTGTAAATATAATCCTAGTTTTCTTTTAATTTATAAGTATATTTTGCATTTGCCAAAATATAAAAATTCATGTATAATTATCAGAATTCAATTTTTTTTTTTAGTACAAATCTTTCATTTCCCAAAAAAAAATTTTTCTTCATCTTAATAAATGACCAAAAAATCTAAAAATTTTAAATAAAATATTGCTATGAAATATTTCATTTATTTTTTATCTGAAAAAACTTTGACTAACCATTAAATAAATTATTTGCAATAATAAAAATTTCAAATTATAAAGTACAATTATCAATTACCATTAAATTACTCTCTAATAATTTTTTCATAAAAAACTTTATTTATAATCCATAAATAAAACTAATAAACAAGGCGACCACGTGGATTAAAGTAAAGCATTGAAATAATAAAAAAAATATTCCGCGAGGGTGGACGCGCGCGATTTCAAGCCCTACAGTTGACTAACAATACGAGATAGAGCAATAGGAGTTAGCTGCCCGCAAATGCCACCGAGCACGAGGGGTTGTGGTTTCGAACCACTAATACTAGTACCGCACGTACGAAAGAGACCGCGAACCAGTAAAGTACTGCGTAGCAATATAAGGGAGAAAGAGAGGGCTCAATCGAGAAGGGTCGGGTGCATATAGCCGAGTACTATGGGCAAAAGTCGAGAGTCGGTGGTCGGTGGTCGGGTTTGCAGATAACTGAGACCAACCTCGATCCCTACACACTCTTGTCACGGGCTGCCACCCTCATAGCCCTACTCTACACCCTGTACATTCTGTACCAGTGGCGTCGACAAGCATTTCAACCGCGATTCCAGTCCATCTTTTTTACCATTTCATCTCACCCTCCTAAGCTCTTAAATATGCATATGATTCTGTTACCACTCATTATACACATAATAGAATAATTTTTAAATCAAAAATCTTTTTTAGGTATGAAAATTTGTTCTTTTCCTTTATTAAAAAAATTCTTGAGATACAGAAGTGGAAAAAAATTTTTGTAAGCAAGCTTTTATTGCTGAGATAATCAGTTAGGTCTAATGAGTATGCAAAGTTATTAATTGTTTTTTAGAACGCTTCAAAAAATTTTGATTTTTTCAATAAAGTACTATAACCATTGATTGGAATTTTTTTTTAAAGGAGGAAATAATAAAAATTCTGTATGAAGCGACTATACAGAACAATCATTTCTAAAAAATAAAAATCATAATTATGAGTAAACGATTAGAAATACGAGACGATTGATTGAAATGTTGTTAATATTATCGTCCATAATTATCAATAATTATTTTTATATCAGGAATGTGGACAAGATATTTGTTGACAATTTATAAGACAAAGGCAACTGTGCAATGTAAGATAGTGATTGTTGCAATTCGTATTATGATGCCTAAGAAAGGTCTAATAAATGACCGAAACTCCGCAGAAATAATAATGTAATTTATTATTATGATCTTATTTTATCCACATTCCTTACATAATAATAATTGTTGATTGAAATGTTTTTTGTAGAAAATTAAATTTTCTACATAGAAAAAAAAAATTGTTTGAACCAAAAAAATTATAAAGAAGACCGAAGTTATTTTGAAGCCAGAAGAAATTTTCTTGGCTTAAAAAAATTTAACTTCGTTCAAGAAATTTTAACTTTATTCAAGAAATTTTCAGGTTTCTTTAAGATTTTCTTTATTTCAGAAAATTTGCGCTTGACTCAAGACTTTTTTTCTTTCTGTGTAGAAAAAAGTTCTCTCATAATTTTTTTTATATTTTCAATATTTCACCCATAATTCTGTATTCAATTGAATGGATAGTTAAAAAAATTATTTATCAAAAATCAACATCAAAATTGAGAGTAAGCTATCAAGATACCAAAAAATTAAAACGAGTCATTTTTATAGACAATTAAATTACCTAGAAAAAAAGTTACTCATACATTTTTTTATCTCTTATATTTCGGTCAGAATTTAAATATCAAATTTTTATAGCTTTTTGTTTTTTTTTAAATTAATGGGTTAAGTTATATCTAATTAAATACAAGTTATATCTTAAATGAAGAAATTTTTCTCTTTATCTTCTTTTTATTTTCTTGATTTGATTCGTGAATTTCTAGAATTAATCCGAACTGAATATTAAAAAACCAGAGTAAAATTTTCAAGAGAATATTCTTCGAGAATCAAGTAATATTTTTGTTACTGTGAAGTCATGATCTTCAGAGCCATAAAATGCTTAGCAGAATAGTAAAGGGAAAGTTAAATAAAAGGCCTAGAATCTGTCACGTACACTCGCAAATATTTCGGTTGTTTTATTTGATATATATAGAAGCGACTTAAATATAAAAGAGTGAGAGACAAGAATCACCACTATAACTACACACCGACAGATATATATGCGTATATTTTCTTGCTGATGCTTAGCTCTTACTCGGCTCTTTTTTTTCAACATCTTTCTCAGTTTTTTATTCTGTCATACCGATATAATACGATGGGAGATGCGACATTGCCACACGACCGTCGTGAATTATTTTTCCCGAGAATCCCAAGTCACATGTGACACACACCGACCCGAACCGTAACAAATTGTGAATATTTCTTTTATGCTCCTCAAAACCCTTAAGTATTCGACATAGTTTTATGTGCAATTGATGTCAAAAGGAATATTAATACAATAGTTATAAAAAATAAAACATTTATTTCTAGGATGAGAAATTAAAGTGCTGAAGGAATTTCGGGTTAAACACCATTCGGAAGACTAATGGGTGGTTGTTTATTTAGGCCAGACAAGAGGGTGCAAAGTGCGAATTCTTGGAGAAATATATGCATATGGGATCGAACGAGCTCGCTAATTTATGAGCATCTAAATAATTTTAACTCTGTCTAATTAATGTTCCGATTTTAGTGCGACGTTTTACTACGTGTTCATGTGTAAATAACCTTGTTCATATGCGTGAAGAAAGCTTTAACCCTTCCGTAAATCAAGGTCTTGTTTTATAAGTCACTATTTATTTTTTTTTCTAAATGTAAAACATAAAATCTCGATTAAATGCCTGCATAGTATTTTATTGATATTATTTTTTTTCTGTGAGTGGTATACAATAATTTATTTTTATATAAATCGGTATATTTATGTCTGTTTACGAGCAAGTATTCAAATTTTTACCGTGACCTCTTTGACATTTCCATTGTGACAACAATCATATACGATACGTTAATAACATATTATCCGGAGAGGTGGTAGTGCCTCGCGTCAAATATCAATATTTTGTCAGCCTTATTGAGTGTTAATATGATTTTTTTTTAAGTAGGAATACAAATTGTTGAATCGGAAAGTTTGAAAATTTTGAATGAAGATTCTTATAAAAATTATTTTATGAAGTAAAATTAACAGACATAAAGGTATTACGTTGATGCTGTATTGGCGAAGTAGTATCACTTTTTCTGAAGAACGCGATCTGATCAGAGTTCGAATCCGGTCTTGACTAAATCTTCCGATATTTTCAGTTGTTAAAAGAATTAATATTCTGAAGCCAAGAGTATTGATGTCATTAAATTAAGTATTTACTTTTGTAGATAAGAGATTAATTTTTCACTTTATTTCTGATTGAAAATATTTTTTAGCTTAATATAAGATTAAAGATTCTATGATAAATTTATTTTATTAACTCAACTTTTTCAAGACAATTAATTTAAAGAAAAGTCTAATTAAGAAAAACGCTTTTTTAAATCTAAGGAAAAATTTTCAAATCCGAACTTTTTTTTTCCAACTTCAGAATATAAATTTTAAATGAAAAAATTATTTTTTTATCCATTAAACTAAACATAGTTACATTCTCTGTTAGATTTTCGATATCAACAAGAAATATCACCACGAAAGACGTTAAAGATTTAAAAGAGTTTTGAGACGTAAAGCAGATTCAAATCTCATTTAGAGTCGGCTTTCTCTGGGATATGCAGTAGAAACTTACCAAGAATATTCTTGGTACTTTATGGGTATGCAATATATACATATGTATGTATAGTTAGCAGAGTTTACGTTAAATACCTGGTACAATGTACATACAGACAGATAATGCCTATAAACGTTAATATATCAGGTAGGAAGATTTAATGGAACAGATGTACAAAACTTCCTTAATATAAGATCACGAAAATCAGATGTAGATGTACTAGATTTAGAAGTAGTTAGTGATTGTAATGATTACCAATACACGTAGTATAGACTATGGTTAACGGGGCCTCAATTGATGTAAGTTATAACTTGTAACAGATTATTTTAAATTGACGATTAATCGTGAGATGTATCTTCGAACACCAAGTCTAAGACGTCGGTTGTTTTATTTTTCGATCCCGATGAGTTTCGATAATCAATAATTATTAACGTCCGTAATTTTATTTCTATACACTCATTGTCCTTTGACATCAATAGCTGTGATATAATATGATAAATAATAAAGTACAATGTCATCGGTGTTCATCTTGTCGTTCATGTTATGCTCATAGATGAGAGTGCTTTTTAAATTTACTGTCCAGTTTTTTTTTTTCTTTGAATTGTTATTATGAGAATTGTCACAGTGACTATGCTGATTATTTTCAATGATATTGAATAGCGTGTATGTAGTCGGTGATCAAATAAGTAATGAAATTTGATTACGTAAATTTTTATTGTGATACTCTACTCTGATTAAGAAGGACTTACACTTTTTTTCTGTCTCACCTTCTATTTTTTAAATCGCTAAAACTTTTTCACAAATTGACCGATTGCGGCCAGACCAAATAGAAAAAAATTTTTTTTAATGTATTTTTCAGAAAAAAATAGAAAAAAAATTTCCGAAACTTGGATCTACGAAATATTTCGGTTTTTTCGAAATAACCGTCATTTTCTCGAAGTTGGACGTCTTTGATTTTTTTTTTACTCAAAAAAAACTTCAACTAATCCTGCAAAAATCCTCGCTAGTTTCAAGATGTGCCGACAATCACTTTTAATTTTTTTTTTTTAATTAACAAAAAAGTTATTTCAAAATTTGGTTTATTTTATGTGACTTTATTCGGGTCGGGTGAAAAATTTATCGATTTGGCATAGAATGACCCACATAGTTATGTATGAAAATGATTAATTTTTTAAAACAAAAAAAAAAAAATTACAAAAAAAAGTTTTCTTTGCTAAAATAAAATTTTCTGAAGAAAACAAAATTATTTTGTCTTCAAACAAGAAAATTTTTTCTTGTAACAAAATAATTTAATTTTCCTTGAGATTTTTTTTAGTCTGACTGAAACTTTATTTTACTGTATAATAAAAAGCCTTAATAATTTTTTTAGAAAATTTTCAAGAAGTGTCCAACCAAAGTTTTCTACGTATTCTTTAATAAAATTATAACAATAAATTATTGTTATTATTTTATTATATATTATTGTCAATAATATATCATACAAGTTCAATGACACGATAAAGATAAATTTCAGTAAACTAGTCTGTGACAATACCAGCACTTAGCTTACGCTAAACAATTTACCCTGACGATATATCGGCAAATGACTATTAGACACCTCGAACCCGCGTCGGTTAGAATGTGAAACTACACAGGAAGATTACCGGCGTAATGCTGATGGCACTGTTAAACAGATACACCTATGCCTTCAATGAGGATCCTTGGTATTGAATTAAATGTAACATAGTCCGACTGGAACTATTCTCAGATACGGAATTCTACTCTAGAATAGATATAGAGCATCGTTGAGTTGAGTGTTGGATGTCGTGCATCGTGTAACGTGTCAAGGAGTACTAGTGACTATACTGAGCCTCTGGACTATGGACTATGGAAATGCTGTAGCACACGACAACAATACAATGTGATTCGGTTCCCGTGTTAGATGTCGACAGACAATGCCTTCACCCTCTATCTATCTATCTATCCATCTATCCATCTCCCTCTACTACGTCCACGTCCGATGACAGTTGCGTCCTGTCCACTATCCACTAACATTACCTCTCCGTAACATTTTACATCGCTGCGGCTAGTCCCTAGTCCTCTACTCTGCTACTAACTCCACACGTCTTTCTCCATTCCATTCCTTCTCGCTTAGTTATATTCCATTCCATATGTAATATAACAGCTTCCAAGGCTATCTCTCCGAAGCAATCTACCTCTTACCCTCATCTGGAATAACCCCCTCCCCTTTCTCTTCTCCTCTATCGCTATTATTCCCATACCCCTTTGAAAAAACACAAATGTAGTCTACACAAATGTAAATATAAATAAACAATCAACCTACGAGTTTTATTCATTTGTTGATAGTTTTAAGATTTTATCAGTGATCAAATGATTTGGTAGCACTAACGGGTGTATTAATAGTAGCATTCCGCGGACATGCATTTTGCAACGGCGAGTAATAGATTTAGTTGTTTTTTTTTTGAGGGAAAAAAAGAAAATAAAAATGAATAAATGGGCAATGCACGACACGGCAGTACTTAATATTCTCATGAATAATGATAGATGTGTTGATATACTAGGAGCCCGTACGAAAAATCATTTATCTTTTTCACGTTCACGTTTCACGTGTCTACTGCTTAGTTACATGTGATGTGTGATTTTATTATTATCATCATGTTGATTAGATTCAGTTGTACTATTTTTGTTGTTGTCTTTTCATAATTTTGATCAAGGTATCCGCGGTTAATAAGGCCTGTCGGGTAATAAGGCTTAAGTGATAGAAATTCTATTTAAAATAACCGCTTCCGCTAAAGACTTTTCTAGTAGAAGCGTCTAGCATAGAAATGTCGCTACAAGTTTATAGAGTCCCAATAAAACGTTCCTTGTCTTCTATATTTCATCAGCCGTCATATGCTAAAGAAGCACAGAAGAATTTCTAAATAACGATTTGAGTAAATAGTAAAAATTTTTTATAATTTCATATTTAATAATTTAAAATCATTGTTCTAATTTTTATAACTATTTCCAGTATGTGTAACCCGCAGACCTTATTACCCTACCGTAGTAAAATAAGGCCTATCCGCAAAGTTTTTGAAAAAATTTAATTTTGTATTTGTTTATGGTGAAAATTACCATTACTCCATTATATTTTATGGCTAATGTATTAATTTAAAAATTAATGATACATTGCAATAATTAAATGCAATATTTTCGATTTTTTTCAAAATCTCCCTTAGCTAGGCCTTATTACCCGCCGGTACCTTAGATTTTTTTTTATTAACAATTTTTAGTCATTGTGGAAAAAAAAATTGTTGGACATTTAACATTTTGGTGAGTTAATTCAACAAAATAGTCAAATGTCATTTGCCCAGTTTATTTATAAACACCAAAGAATGTTTTTTACAAATAACTTGAAATTATTCTTAAAAATCAAATAATATAACCAGTCATCCATTACTCAAATTTTTCTACTAACGTATGCAAAGTACATATTTAAAAAAAAAACAATATAAATAAAATGAATGATGACTCACCAGTCGTAAAGAGGACGATCGCCTTGAGACAACTGTACTCAGCAGAATCCACATGAAGCGCCTTGAGTTTCTCCACCTGCTCTTGAAAAATCCTAATGTGATCCATGAACGCGACGACGCGGTCCGCGGCCATTGGTGACGCGTGAAGGCCCGCCGCGGCTAACAGGGGTGCCACGTGAAGCGGCATCGAGCACTGGCTCGCGTTCAGTACGAATAATTCACTCCACACTAGCCTGAGGAGCGCCACCTGATCGGTGACTTGGAGATCGGGAAAAAAAGGAATATTTCGCGCCCATTCCACCGCGGAGAACAGTAATCTCGCGGCCAATTCACATATATTGTCGATCCCCATTATGTTGTTGGGTTGCATGCACTGGCCGTATCGCGACGTCGGGTAAGGCTCCGCTCTCAGGAGGAGGCTGATGTACGACGAGAGATACGAGTGTCCGTTGAGGCTGGCACAGGCCACTGCGTCCCCGTTCGACAGCCCAAATTGTCCTGGCAAACCTGGCAAAGACGGCTGCGACGGAGGAACTCTTCCTCTTTGGACCGCTGAAACAGAAAATTCATTTGTTGTTGTTATTTTTTTTTGTACATTTTTCTTTTTTATTACATGCCTTTGTTATCGCTTACAAATCAAGATTTCAACAAATTGTCACATTAAGGTAGTACTCTTGGCTATAGAAATTTACCGTTCAGAATTCAATACATTAGTAATTATAGTAACATAATAAACCCATTTAAGTTTTGAAAAGCTCAAGAGAACCAATAAAAAAAAAAAGAGATTTTAAAGTTTTAGGGTTAAACATTGTCTTATGAGAAATGGCAGATTTATTTTATTTTACAAAAAGTGACGTTCAGATTTTAATAAAAATTTAGGTGAAGAAAAAAAATAATATATTGAATACTTTGCGTAATTAAGGAGGTACTGCGGCAAATCAAGACACCAATAGGTTCTGAATATTGGTTTCTTCCTCACGCATTAGTGTTGCCAATGAATTTAACATTTATTGTGTTAAATTAACACAAAAAAGTGTTAAATATTTTACAAAAAAATCTTTAACACAAAATTTTTTGATGCATTGACGAAAAATTTTATACTGTGTACCTTAAATCGAACTTGACAGTCATAATGTACATAAAAATAATACAAAAATCACAATCTTAAAAAAAAATATGATGGTTGAACTTATCAAAACTTTTTTTTAAATCGATGAATTTCTATTTTTATACATAAAAAAAAAAAAACGGGTTTAAGTGGCTTATAGTGTGGATTTTTTAAGTTTTTATGGAGAGATCAACTTTCAAAAATATCAAAAAGACGATAACTTTCTAAAATATCAATTTTTCAACTCAATTTATTTTTCAATCTCTTTATGTGCCTTATAAAAAGTTATGTAATAAAAATCACTGCTTAATATTGTTTTGTTAAATTACGATTCAACTTTTTCGGTTAGCAGAGAAATTTTCTGTCATTAAACAGCTATCTATAAAAATTTATCTGTAAATACAGCTTGAAGACTGCCGACACTATACTCGATTATTTCCCTGACTGACATATGAAAAAAATATTATTTGTGGAAAAATTTAAACGAGCTTTAAAATTGAATTGTAAATAAAAATTATTATTTTAATTTTTTTTTCTTGTCTATATTAAGTAATTATTTTTTTTCCATTCAAGTTTGATATAAAATTATTAAAAAATTAAAAATAGTATTAAAGTTATTAGCAAAAAATTTGTTGTATATTTAATCTTTGATATGGCAAGTACATTTCGATTTACCAAACTTTTTTTTTTTTATTTATTTCACTACAGGAAATCAATTTTTAGCGATAGCAATAATATCGCTTTGCGCTTGAGGTATGCGAAAAATTACAGGAAAAAAGAATAAAACAGGCATAATATCAAAGTGGTGAGATTAATCAGCAACGGTACATACTGATGATCAAAATACCTCGAGATTAAATAAAGATTCAAGCACGTAGGTGAGTTTTCAATTTTGATCTGACACGCATTCGTAAATCGTTAAGACAAGTTGCAATACAAAATACAACTATAACTGCATAACTATACATTTTATATTTGTATATATCTATAGGGATTTCCTTACACGGGGAAAGAGGAATCGTGCAAACTCACACTCGTGTCCACCCGTCCATCAGCGCGTTCGTTAACTAACAAACGTATCTCTCGTGCATATGCAATCCCAAAGACGAACAAGGCGGAGGTTCTTCTCAGCAGGAGTCTTTAATACGATCCAACCTCGAGAGCTCTCTCACCTTCTCCCGGAACCCTTTACATGCATATATGTGCATACAATATATATACTACCAGCAGGGTGCGCACTTTAGTAAACTGACATGTGAATTCCACATGAAGTCTAACAGAAAATTGATGGACGCTTACTTTTTTTTTTTTAACTTTTTTCGCTATTAATTCATACTTTTTAATTAAAAAAGATCATAATTAATTAAATCTATCGATTGAGTGATAGTTTTGATTATTACTACCTTTATTATAATTACGTAAGAAAATAAGGAAAATTTTTTCTCTGGCATATTTATATAATCAAATGATTTTTTTTTTGTTTTAAGTTGAATTTAGTATCATTAAAAATGTTATGACTTGAACTGGTGCATTTTTAAGATTTCATATGATTTCTATTATTTAATTTATTATGTTTTCAGAGTGGTTACAAAAAAATTCGAATTTTTCACTAGATAAAATTTGTTTATTTATGGATTTTGTTCTGCACATGTCAAAAATCAATCTATATGATTAATGATGCGTTATTATCAAGAGTGTAAAGATCAATACAATGCTAAATAAACTAGAACTAGATTTAAGTCGATATCCCTACCTAAAATTAAAAAAAAAGGATTAGCGTAAAGAACGCTTACTACATTGCAATAAAATATTTTAACCTTCTACCTAATAATCTAAGAACATTTAATTATCGTAAAAAAAAAACGCTACACTATAAGATAAAAGATTGGATTAAAAATCTGTCATTGTAATAGTACAAGAAATTTGTCCAATATTAGTATTTTTTTAAACTATTTATGCATTTTGTATTTGTTTATATATATTCTGTATAATATGGGATAATTTATCTAATATCTATTAAGTACAGATGTTCTTGCATCTCTATCGACCTGTATGCTAGAAAAATAAATAAAAAAAAATAAATAAAAATAGACTAAGGAAAATTTTGTGACGGGCATAGCATTATTATGAAATGAGTTTTCTATAGCAAAATTTAGTACCGTCAAAAAGGTCGTAACTTGCATTTATATTTTTTTAACGATAGTCAATTTATCATTTAGATAATTAAGAGAAGAAGTGAAAATTTTCGACGGGCATAATTTTTATTATAAAAAAATTTTATAGTTAATTTGAGTTTTATCAAAGAGGTCTTGACGTAAATATAAACCTTTTCAAGATTTCATATATTTTTTGGTCAGTCAATTTTTTATTTTAATTTATTTTAATTTTTTGTTTTAGAATATAAGCATCCATTGTTGATTCTCAGTAGTCACATAGTGACTGCAGGTTGTTGATTTTTTTTTTTCAAACATGTAAATTTTCAAAGTTTATAATTACCAATTCTAAAATTTTTAATTTTCAACAAATAAATTTTAATTGACGTACAAGTGTTTGGCTAAATAAATATAAAAACGCGTACAAACATCCCATGGGAATACTGTATACTATGTACTGTATAATACGACAGAGTAAAGTTGGTATGCAGATTTAGTACCGTTAGTTGAACGATCATTTCTACAGGTAAGGAGATTGTGTAGATGTATAGGAGGAATATACCGATCTTTCTTCCCTCTGCTCCTTTAAATCATGTAGCGTTATTTTTTATTATTATCATTTTTATCGATATTGTTATTGCTAAGAGATGAGGAATATCGAGAAATCTGATACAGATTATTTGTGTTAAAGTTATTTTATTATCATTAATATGAAAGCCTGAATGTTTTTATCCGTATCTTTATTTATATTTATGTGTATTATTATTATTATTTTTATTAGTAACCTATTGACAAGATTTACGGTGGTTAGTACCGTCTATTAAAATTCAATGCAAATTGTTGTTACAAGCATGTAATACGGAAATATATTATGTATTTTATCATTTATTTTAGCATACTGTTGATGTTGATGCTAAATATTTAACACTACCATTCATGATTTAATTGGAATATAAATAATATTACCCATTACATGTACCGTGACTCATTATGCTTATTTGCAATGTGTCCGAGGTGAAAAATTATAAAACACGACACGTAAGAATTAATATTTACTTTTCAAAACTTGCTTTTTTTTTCTTTTAAGAATTTTTATTTTACTGGTACAAAATCAAATGAATTGAATTTATTTAAAATGTATTGCTGATTTTTTTATTTAGTAACTATACACAGAAAAAAAATTTCTCGAATCACGTAAATAATTTTGAAGAACTTCATTTTCTTGATTTCAGTAGAAAAATTCTTAAATTAAGAAATTCTGATTGGTTTCAGTAAATTTTACTTGATTCAAGGATTTTTCGTCTTGATTCAAGTTAATTTTTTTCTGTGTACTAATATAGAAATTAATTCAAGATAAAATTATTTAAAAAATTTTTCTATTTTTTTCCAGTGACAAATTTCTTGATTAAAATTTTTCTGCTCAATTAAAAAACAAAAAAAAATTTTAAATGACTATCTTTGTTCAACATTTTTCTTTTCAATAATCAAGTCTTCATTTTCGTAAAAATTTTTCATTTATAGCCATACGAATAATTTTTTTTTATATTTCTTAGAAATATATTTTTCTGGAAATCTTAGAGAAGCTTTAAGAGATTTAAATAATTTAGTTTTATTATAAAACTTAAAGTTTCAGACTAAACTCTCTTCTAAGAAGAGGAATCAGCTCTCATTCGTTTTCTGTCAGAGCTTTTTAAAATTTCATTTAGTAGAAAAATTATATATAGGCAAATATGACCATCTTAAAGCAAATATGAACGTACAGGATCTATGTAGACACATTAATTTGTACCAAATAAAATTTTTCCTCAAATCGTTTTAAGAAATTGACATTTTTTCTCTAATAGAAAAAAAAATAGCATTTGAAAATTTAAAAACGCAGAATTAGAGCTTATTTTGTAACTAAATTTATAAATTAATCATAAATTTAAACACATGCTGTAAATGTCAAATTTATAAAAAATTTCTAATGCAATAAAATTTTCATAAAAAAAAGTGACAAGGATAGTAACAGTGACTTCAATGATTGATTTACAATGAAACCCGCAAACAATAACTTTCCTCACACAAATAACAATTGCCGATAACAAAACGAAATAAATTCAGCAAGCGTATCCTATAAACCAAGATGGAGTAAATCGCATGACTATCAACATGATGCATTGTGAAAAACTCTCAACGTCTTTGCAGCATACGTTAGGCATTCTTAGCTTCCCATGATTTGCAACCGCTCGTTATAAGTTGTAATATGTATGCATGTATGCAAGTAAAGTATCAAACGGTTTGGATACACTACTTGGTAAACCCATACCATACTATGCCATGTTAGCTAGGTTAGATGTAAATACAAACATACACATACAAAAGAGATAGAGAGTAGAGGTTTTATTTAGTTTGATAGAACTTAAGAATATAAGAACCGGTGGCATGCTAAGTAAAGGTCGTGCGCTCTCAATCTTAACCCAATGACCCGGTGAACATGTAGGCCACTGGCGTAGGGAAATTGTAGGTGGAAGACCGGATTTAATCTTCCTGTTGCCCAGCTTAGTAATTATATCTTCAATTAAAATCTTAACCTTCAATCTCATTCTTTAATTAAAGACCCGTAACTCGACTTTTTTATGCATTTACTCGACCATCGATTATGGAGCATTTGATCTTACCGGCGAGTGTCGGGCGCCATTACTCACCAGCTTAGATATCCATCAATTTGTCTTATTATATTTATTATATTAAGGGTTAATGATAATCGACAAATCGCGTTAGAACGTGAACGAGATACATGATACATGATACATGATATGATTGTAAATTGATCCTCTACATTAGACGCACATGAGTTGCCGTTAAAAAATTTTCTAATATCGTCTGATATGTTTATACGTGATCTGATACATCCACACACTGATAAAAAATTTAACTTAGATCAAGAGCAAGAATCTTAAACCAAGAACACTATTTTAAAGAAAATTAATTTCTTGAAGCAAGAAGAAAATTTCTTAAGCTAAAAAAATTTTTTCGACTCAAGAATTTTTCCTCTTGGCTCAAAAAATTTATTTTCTTCAAAATGGTGTTTTTGGTTCGAAATTCTTGCTCTGGAGTCAAGTTAAATTTTTTATTAATGTATATAATTTTTAAGAAGCCCTCATATTTCTATGGATGGCCTGATATTGAAATTGGCCATATCAGGCCATATGTGGACATAATTGTTTTGATAAAACCTAATATCGTTTTATATGATCTGAAATGATTATATATGCCTATATGTAATTTTTTAACCATGTTAGTGTAAAATTTTCCGATAGATGGCGCATGATCGCTGAATCGTCTCTTTACAAGAGAGTTAATTTTAAAAAGTTAAGTTATAAAATTATATTTTTTTTTTTTGACTATGCTAAGAGGCTTATTTGACATGAGTTTTAAGATTAATTATTAACAACAGAATGAATTTTCGTTAAGTACGATCTGGTGACTGACAAATAGATTTATAAAAAAATAGATTAGTTATGAAAATTAGAATCAGAAAATTTTTTTACGGATTAGTAGCGAGCATGGTAGGTACAGTGCAATCGAGTGCAAGCAACCTTTAGACACGCGCGACATAACACGTAATACAGAACATAACCTGAAAGTTGAGACGAGACAGTCAAGTTTCTCGGTTAATTTTTCGTATTTACGTGCTCGTACGTCACACGCATGCTTAATTAATTCTGTCTTAATAAACGCAACTGCTGGTTTCACGAACGATTAATTACCATTTCAAACGATGTTATCGCCGCGGGTGATCATTCATACGCGGATAATATTCAATATATGTGTTTACGATATTTATTATTTTTTTTATTTGGAAATTTATTACTCAATATCGGTAATTAATTTATTATTTTATTAATTAATTGATCCTGATTTTCTTGTGTTTGATACATTTTAAAAGATATCGAGATTGTACTTTTAATTGCATTGATTATTTATGAATTTTTTTGCGCTTAGCAAATTGTAAAGCATTGGTTGGATTTAATTGTTTATGATTTAAAAAAAAAAAAACGTTGAAACAATTGAAAAAAGAATGTCAGAATATTTGATTCAAAATTTATTGTTAAAGAGGTGCTCACAAAATATTGGAATATTTGATCAAAATTTGAATTATAAAAAAACATTTACGATTTTTAATTTGAATAATTTTCAAAGAGTAAGTCAATAATTTTATAAAATTAAAAAAGTACTTCGCATCATTTACTGTCAATAATTTAAACTCTCGCGAAAAAACTTCATGAATTATTTAGTGATTATTAAAAGAAATAATAAATCAGTTTCTAAATATTCTGAGGTTAAATTTAAAATTAACAAAATAGTAGTAGGTCCTATCTAAAAAAGTTAATCATCTTTTAAATATACATTTTTTCTATAAATTATTGCAAAAACTGAACTAAAAATTCATTTTATTGACTCATTAAAATGACTACAATTTTTTAATAAAAATACTAAACGCAATTTTTTTAGACCAGTCAACGATAAAATTCTATTAGTGTATGCCAAGTATGTTTAACTTTATTGGTCATACATGACGACCTTGAGTAATGTTTTGACTAGCCATACGTGTCCAAATTCTCTACAGTCTACACACTCGAGGAACCCGGTGTGTTTGTTACTATATTTATATGTGCGTACGAATATATACGCGGAGTATTTGAATATGACGTAATCGGGGGAACGAACAAGTGGACAAGAGAGGAGTATAAGTATTATATACCTACAAGCGGTAAAGAGAAAACATGTGATACGCGATGGGACGTATAAAATATGTATGAAATGTAGGAATGTATGATACGAGGAGATTACAAGTATCAGTTTAGTTGGTCTCGTAGTTGGAATTGAAATTGAAGATTGAGGCTGAGTCATACTTCTTCTTCTTGATGTCTTCGCTGGTATAAGATGAAATAGAAGAAAAGTTCCTGTTTGGTGTGCGTGTGGTCGTGTACTGCGTCTGTCTGCACCGCGGAAGAGTGGCCCTACACTAGCTTACTTGTAATTTATAATATATTATATTGACTGGCATCCAACAGGATTGAAGTTACAAATTATCTTCCTGATTGACATTATAGCTTCATCATCGAACGATTTCCGATCAGAACATTTGATTTTTATGTAAATAAAAAATTGTTAAATGTAAACTGATACGCAATAAGCCGTTGATAGTAATTGGAGATTTATTTGTGAATAAACCTATTCAATCTTCATGATTATGATTATGATCATGATTAAAGTGATAAATCATAATTTTAATTGAATAAAATTTCAGTTTTTCTTTGTAGAAGATGATTTTAAATGAAAAATGGGCAGATTTTATTTGTCATGACTCATTACTATCTTACATGTTAATGATTAAATTCTCTCATATATTTGGCTTAATAATTTTTCAATATTTTTGATCACAATATACATATTTTGGGTACTTTTGAATTAAATTCAAAAATAATATTGCTATGAGAAGATCAATTTTTAATTATTTTATGGAAAAATATCACGGAACAAACTTATACACGGAGAAAATAAAACATCGATGGTTACTGTTTCATACAAATATTAGAAAAGTATTCACATACAGTAGAGAGTGCTGTATGAGACACGACTGATTAATGCCAGCGCACGACTCAGTAATGTGCAGAAAGTAGCCAGTAGTTTTTATATAGCGCTCTCTACTGTCTCAAACATTTTAACCACTTTTTCTTCCGAAACACTATTGGTTACTGTACAAAATAGTAATCAGTTCTATTTTTTTTTTTCTGTGTAGCGTCAACGAACTATTAAAAAATCCTCCAAAAAATTAATATGAAAAATTGACTAGTATTTTAAAAACATGTATTAAATCGAAAAAAGCACAAATTTACCTTAAAATCTTTATGATAATGCAAGATTTAACTTTACGAACTCATTTTACGATAAAGATATGCTCGTTAAAAAATTCCTTTTATCCTTTTAAGTACGTGGTTTGATATTTTACGTATAATTACATTGATTTGTGCAAAATAATTTTATTATATAAAATATGCTTCAGATAAAATTTTCCTTTTTTTTCATAATTTTATACAGATTACAAACTAGAAAAAATTAAAATGATTCTAACGAAAATTCGAAAAGTTTTTAAAAAAAAATTATGTAAAGAGGGGTTAAAAAAAATAAGTTTTTATAGGTAAATTTATTTTTAAGAAAGTTAAAATTGATGAAAAAGGTATTATAAAACCTAAAGTTAAAAGCGGAAATGAATTACAGTAGGAAGTGCAAAAGATACAGGACGCTTGACAATTAGAATAGGCCTGGGCAGTATTCTAGGACACACGATCTAACTTGAGTTGGAACTTTTATATACGTCTATTCGTAGAACCAGTCTTTTGATGCTGTAAAATAACAGCTATTAATTCGTCACTGGTATAATAATTACCAGATATAACATTTTGTCGGAAGACCGAAGAACCACTGAAATTACAAGACGTATATATAGTTTATAAGTGCAAGCAATTTGCTGAGGTACCGAAATAACAAACAATTTTAAATCAGAGAGCTGGGATAAATGTTTGTATCTCGCATCAAAGCTTATTGGCTTGAATTTTTATAAATTAAATAAAAATTGATTTAGAGTTTATGTTAAATGTTGAAGTATTTAGTCTCATCATTTGTGTACGATAAAATTTATTTTTTATTTAATCTTTACTAAATAAATAAATTTCATAATCTCATATATGTAAGTATAATGAAGTATTAAATTTATTTACTGAATCGCTTTTGTTATTGAGTCAACACTGAAAAAGATGTTCAGATCTAAACATCCTCACAATTTTCTATTAAATAGTTAATTTTATTTAATTAATTATTGAAATAAAAAATTTTCTGAACATCTAAATTAATTAATTTAAAAAATTTTTTTTTCTAAGTTAAAAAAACAAAAATATTCAATTTTTTTTTAAAAGATCGAAAATGTCTTAACCATCTAAACTAATTAATTTTTACTTTTTAAATTTTTTTTTCAATTAAATTACATAAATATCATTTACGCTAAACAATTTTTCTTCAAAACAATTCAGAATTGACGTATGTCAGTTCAATTTTACGGCTTACGCCTTAACCCCATTTTCCGACAATAAATCTCCCGCGTTAATAGACCATCAATAAACAAATATCATACTTGAAGTGACGTATGTTTATAATAATAACAATAACAACCACGAATAATAAATAACAAACAACAAAAGACACAAAACAAGGTTGGCCGGCCCGAGGCAGTGCTTCCGTTCCAAGTCATTACGATAATTTATCCGGAAAGGTTAAAAAAGAAGCATGATGCCAAGCTCATACAGGGGCGAAGTACCTCGGGGTATTTCATCCTCAAGATTCAACTCCCCAACATCCATAATCTAATGGTACATTCTACACTACCAACACACCGTAGCATAATCCGTACGCTCATCATAATCATCATCATCATCATCATTATCATCATCATCATCGTCATCATCCTCGAGAATTTGACGAAGGTTCCTCCTGCCGACATTTACCAGATACCAGTGCACCAAGTCCGAGATGCAGAAAAGTTCAACCAGAGGATAAAAGAAGCCCAGCCAAGATCAAGAAGAAGGAGAAGAAGAAGAAGAAGAAGAAGAAGAAGAGGATCGAATCGGGGGAGAGGTCGGAGGAGGTTACAAGGTTACACGCGTCCAGAAGAGAGTAGAGGGCCCGGCTTTGGGTCCGCCTAACATTCCCACGGTGTCTGCTCGAGGCGAAGGCGCGCAAGGCCCGTTCAGATACAGATGAGAGTGGAAGTTGGTATCGAGCTGGACCAACAACCAGGAAAAAGAAAGAGGGGGAGGCCTGTAGCCGTAGCTGGACGGTACTAGGTACAGTAATGTAACAGGGAGGAGAGGGAGTATGGGTCTACTCGGCCCGGAGGTACTACGCTAGAACTAGAGGAGGATAGGAGAATTACTGCACATGGAGCTTTACTTACACGGAAAGAATTTTTTTTTTTTAATTTATAAGGAAAATCACCGAACTGCAGTGTAATCGTCGGGGACTAGAGCGCTGCTTTATTATTTATTAGTAACAGCGATACTTTTTAAAGTTCACTGTATGTGTAAAATTTATCAGACTCTCCCACGAAATAAAAAAAAATTTATGCAGCTTTCTGCACACGTGTAATAGAATTATTATTATAATTTATTTTAGATGTTTTATAAACTATGTTAGAATTACCTGCAATTTAGAAACAACTGATCACTGGCATGTGTAATTTTTCATACAGCTGATAAGTGATGAGCGATTGCAGCGCTGCCTCATAGTCAGTGAATAATACCGTTATCTAGATTCATTTTTACTAGTGACTCTAGTAAATTTTTTACTAGTTTCAGTAAAAATATATATTCTATTTTAAATGGTAAAATAGTAAAAAATAATTATTGATCTTATTAATTTTATTATTTTTTACCGCTACACTACCGTAAACATTAATGGTTTTTTTCTATGTTTTTTTACATTGTACTAGTGATTAATTATCAAAAGAATTGTAATTAAAGCAAGAAAGGCAGAATGTCCTGTAATTACTAAGATTTTCGCGATAATTTTTGGAAAAAATTTCTTTCTGTGTACTTGGAACTATATGTTGATTGGTGGTAGTGCTGGTATGTAAACTCTTTATTCCTTTTCTCCTTAACCTCTTTCTTCCTATTATGTATAATATGCATTACATATACTTACTCTTCAGCACACACGGTTTGTAATAAGTCAGTAACAGAGTTTTATAACTTTAAGTAACTCAACATTCAACATTAAACTCCAGAAAAGAAGCCACCAGACATTATATGCTTATAGCTGTTATACTTATGATTATTATTAAGGATAAGGTGGATAGGAGGCAACCGCGCAACAGCTTATTAATATCCGAGTTTTGTTATTTTCTCGAATCGCTACGTTGATACGACTGACACGACTAGTGAACCTATGTTGTATATGTTCTATGTATTCCACGAGGCTACGTTTAAGTTAAACCTGGTATTAAATAACTTTGCTTTTAGTTATTTGTTTGCCGATGGATCGAGAATATGAGTGATTTAATCCAACATTCAGGGGTTGTAATTATAATTACTTGGTTGGAAGAGTGGATGGTTTAAATGTGATGGTTATATGGAAATTTACATGTGCACGATAAAAAATTACCGTTACATGCCACAATGTTGGGGGAAATAGTGGCGGAAATTTTGAGTCTGATGAATTACAGACTATATTAGAGCAAAATATTTTTTAAATTGGACTGAATATTACCACTTGATACAATGTAAAAAACAGAAAAAGTGACATACGATTCAATAAATTTGTCATTGTAACGACTGAAAATTTTAATTGATAAAAATTATTATGTAAAACAGAAATTTTAGAAGAAAATGAAAAATTTTTACAGACAATTCCGGTACAGTCTACAATAAAAATAAAAAATTTTTTTTTATCAATCAAAACATAATTGAGGAGCTCATTTTCAAAAAGGTGTCTTTTCATATTTTAAAAGAGCAGTTTTTTAAACTTTTTAATATTAATTACTTCAAGAATTATAAAGATTTCGGAATAAAAATCGAATTGTAGCTTCAAAACCGATAGCATTTTGTAGCTAAATTAAAAAAATTCAATAGAAATATTTATAATTAAAGATAACCAACCAGTTTTTTGTCTCGATTAATCAAAAATGAAAAGATGCCCTTTTGAAATTCAACTCCTCAATTATCAAAGAAAAAATTTTCTAATATAATCATATATGTGTGACAATAGAGAAGTAATTTAATAAACTTTGGAATTTTGTAATTCATAAATAGATGGAGAGAGAAGTGCAATCAAAACTTAATCGTATTCATCGCAAAATTTTGCTATGGATTGTCTTATTGTAATCCTAAGAGTATATCCATTATATTTTATTATTTTAACGGTAGTTTCGTCCAAAAAAAAATTTTTTTAGACGTGTTTATTTACTTGAACATTTACAATATAGCTTTTTGTTTTTAAACCTTATATTTTTTATTTATCAATTTTTTTTTCTTCCCAAATTTTATATAATTTAATCAGTAATGTTAAAATTTAGAGCTACTATTTTTGCAGAATAATTTTTTTCAAATCTTAAACAATATTATCAAAGTACTTTTTGAAAAAAAAAAAAAAAAAAGTCAATTTTTTTGATACAGCTTCATCAGGCCATATTTGATATGATATGGCCAATTTTCTTATCAGGCTACACATGGGCATATCAGGCGTTATTCAAAAGCGTATATTATATACATGATTATTGTAAACAACAGAACAGCTCCCACACATTTTTCTGCTAAATTATTATTTTCAAAAGGTTATGGGCCCAGACTGGTAAAATCAAATGAATTTTTTTGAAACGTGATTGAAGTTACTTCAGTAAAAAATTTTTTGGTTCCATCGAATAAATTTTAACAAATAATTTTAATTATTTTCCAACTATCATCATAACGATAATTTTTTTTATTGATTTTTAAATGCAATCAGTTAGATTGTCACTATCCTGCAGTTACTTTCTACCAGAGTAACTTTCTCGTTAAATTGAAACAATTTTCTAGCTTAGTTTCTTCCCATGTACTAAGTATGAAGATGGACGTGCATGATGTTCGTATCTATAAGAAGTGAAGATAGAAGAGGTTCGAATGCAAAACAGCCGTTACATTGTAGTAAAGTCACCTGTAGCGAACCAGTTCGTACGGTTTTATATTAGTGGTACGTTGGACGATTGTAGAAAGGAAGGATCGACGAGTTTATCGTGGTGCTGTCTGTATCGTGTGCACGGGTGAATAGTGAGGAGAGGAGGACATCCAGGCAAATGAGTATATAGGGATCGATGAGGATGTTAAGAAGTACTCAGGTATATATTTAAGTCCGTACTAGTCGAGAGTCTAGATAACAAACTTTTTTCCAGAGCGACATTCCGGATCTGAGACGTTTAGTTATATTACGACTTAGACTTGGACTGAGACTCTGAATTAAATTTATTGAGATGAGTTGCGGCTGGAGTGGAGACCGCAGAAGTAAAGAAGTCTTATAGTGGAATGATGCAAGTGATTATACGGACGTTTGACCGTGAAATTCGGTAGGCTCTATACCTGCTCGATGGGACTACATATTAACATATGTGTGTTGATAGATTGAATCTCCGGGCTAAGTATGAGTTTCATTTGAGATTTGTTTTCATTCATAAGAATTTTTGTTTAATTCGTTGATTTTTGTGATTTTAAAAATTGACTTTTTTCTATTTTTTTTCAATGCATTTAGGTAGTTGGATATTAGGGTGTGTCAAAATGTAACTTCCGTGATGGACTTCTTAAAATTGGAATTTTGAGTTCCGCTTTTAGCAGGAGTTGTGTTTGGGCATTTCCTGACATATTTTGAACGTAAGGAATTTATTTGATTCTCATAGAATTTTTTACAGGAGCTTTATTTGGGCATTTCCGCTAAAATTTCAAAATTTGACCGAAAATATCTATACATAAAAAAATCTGACAATTCTCATTATAGCAGCTTATATATTGGACAAGAAAGTTATTTTGATTCAAAGGCAATAATTTTGGTTGAAGTAAATTTACCAACAACGTCTGATATTATTCAAAAAAAATTTCTTTATAAATTAAACAATAGATGTTCTTTACTCAAATCAATTTTTTCATTATCAAAGATTTTAAAATTTTTTCAAATAAAAAAAAACACTCCTAAATTCGAAAAAAATTTAATTACAATTGTCTCGATTTAAACTAATCTTTTTTGCATAATTAGAACAAAAAAAAATAACTTCAAGAAATCTTTACTAATAATAATAATAAAAATTTTAATCAACCGCTTACTCAAACCTGAAGTTAAATTCTATCAATAAAATAATTTAATAGATCAATAAATTAACATAAAATGAGTGTGCCATAAAATAATTTTTCGTAATTTAAAATCCACAAAATTCTGGAACGAACATAAGAGACACATGAGTAATCATGCATTAATTTAAATAAATCTAGAAAATTCCTGAGTGGTTGACATATCAGTACAATATATAGTCTATTCCTCCTCGTATCTGATTGATGACGCCACATCGTCCGCATTTTCGTTCATTAAAATACAAAGTAGTCATTAACATTCTCGGGTCACGGTTTGGGGTTGAAGAGCACGACATTCCTACTCACATTTACACATCACAGTGATGTATAATAATAACAAGCAGTAACAATGTGTGAATAAAATGCATATTCAGAGGCACAAGGTCCCGTCACTAAAATACGCTTCTACCCCTTTATACTTGTATTAAGAAAAAAACTACAAATCGTACACCCATATATCTCTATATTTATATAGACATATAGATATTGTACATGAATCCCATTGCCAGAGAGAGGCATAAACACACATATATCTCAGGATATAAAGACCGAATGAGGAAAGATATATAAAGTCTGTAAGACTGAGTCTCGTGCAATCAGAATGTGAAAGTTTGGTCGTAAAGCGGCCAGCTGTGAGTTCACTCTACTCAGACTCAGTATAGTATCATATATATACATATTTAAATGTATAAATATATGCTTGATTTCAACTCCGCTCAAGTAAAGTCTATCCTACTGTATAAGAACTATTTCTACCTCGCTCTGATACATGACCACGACAACAGAACTCGGCAGCATTACCGGCGATTAAACATCAATAGTAATAGTAATATATTCAGCTAATGCAATAAATTTACTACGTAATTGACTTTCGTGAAATTTCTTTATTTTAATAAAATCTAATCAACTATACGTTTGAATACGAGTACCTACTTATTATTATAATTATAATTACAATTATCCATTCAATTTTACCCGTTTACCCTCTATTCGTTTTAACTCGACTTATTTGAATGTTAGATTGGTGAGTCAGTTGAACGGACAAATTATTTTTAATTTTTAATAGACAACCGTAACCTTTTTCCGTAGTTTGTGATTTACTTAATTTCGCTAAATTAAGTAGCTATTAATTAATATTTACGGGCAAATTGCTTTATATTATATGTTGATGTTTATCAAAAGGCTTTTTACAGTTTAAAATTGAATCGGTACTTTAGAATTAATGTATCTGATTATGAATAGAAAGAATGTCATATATTTTATCAGCTGATTAATTTTATAGAAGTATATTTAGCAAATTAAGGCTAAATTATAAGTATAAAAAGGTAATAAGTTCATTTAAATTCAACCAAAAATATTTCGGGATTTTTTTTACACTGAAAATTTTTTTTTGTGATTTTAATCAATTTCGTTTGTAGAATTTTTGTAAGCCAGAAATTTTTCTCAATAAAATAATTTAATGTCACAGTTTCTGTTCTGAAAAAAAATTAACTTGAATTAAGAGAAAAATTTTTGGATCAAGCCAAATTTACTTGAACCGAGAAATATTTACTAGTTCAAAAATTTTTTTACTCAAATCAAGATAAAGTTTTTTAAAATTATTTTATTAATTTGAGTTAATTTTTTTTTGTGCACCTACTTCTCAAAACAGTTTGTTTCTATAAAAAAATGTTCTCATCCCCATACAGGTCTGATGTAAAAATTAGTTATTTTAGGCTTGATATGGTCATGTATAATTTTTAGACCCAATGAAGTTTTTAAAACATCCGACAGGTGGCGCATGATCGCTTAATCTTCTCCTTGTACGAAAGTTGAATTTAAAAATAAAATAAAATTTTTTTTACTATTTGATTAGCTCACCTAACATTAATTTTTAGTTTAATCAACTACTAAACCAATTTTAGTTTTCTATGACACGATAACTGACGTAGAAATTTCTATAGAAAATAGAAAATTGAAAAATTATTTTATTATTTTTATGTATCCTAATACGGTCATATATGACCAGATAAATTTAGATCAGAAAATTTTTTCATAGGTTAAAACCATCAAACAATATCAATATCCTTAAAAAAAACTCGCTACATTAATAAAAAAAACAATGAATAAAATCTCACAACATAATAACTGTCTTGTTAATGAAACCTTTTTAAATAAATGAATACTTTAGTGTCTTTAATTATTCGGAATGAGTACAATAGAATGCAGTATAGCAGCTTTTATGATATGCATAAAATATACTTAAATATTTTTATCTTATACATATAATATATGCAAATTAATATCACACACGCGTATTAATCCATTGAAATTTATTAACCACCGTTTCCTACACACAAGTGTTTTAAATATTAAATACATGTTTTTTACTTCTACAATAGCCAAATGCATTTTGCGTCTAATATAAACAGTTCATAAGATCGCAGAGTAAAAAATCTTTAATAAATAAATAAATGAAAAGATAACTAAACGTTACTAAAAATTCTTTCATCGCGTGTTTATTATTTGTTCACAAACGACCGAGATAAAATGCCTCAGGACATGAAAAAAAAAAAAATAAAAAAAATAAAAAATGACGATAATTTTTTCAGTAATTTCAACGTTGTTCGATGAAAGTGTGCAATTATCGGTTGTACGTTCACGGAAATCTCAAACTCGGGTGTATGGTATGGTATATAGAGAGAAGTTAAGCTGAGAGTAGAGAAGAGCCCACGCGCGTGTATATCGGTAGGTACGATCATCG
Source organism: Cotesia vestalis (assembly GCA_000956155.1). Lineage (NCBI taxonomy): Eukaryota > Metazoa > Arthropoda > Insecta > Hymenoptera > Braconidae > Cotesia > Cotesia vestalis. Next base: position 87,141 of record JZSA01001706.1, on the reverse strand, counting down.
ACGACGACGACGAGAACCTCACGTTGGATATATAGGTATAGCTTCTCCTCGGCAGGACTCTCTCGGGATTACCAATCGTCGATTTCCCGGAGTCGAGAAACCTCGCTAATTGATTAAAGTCACGATCCCAAAGCCACCCGAGAGGGCTACACAATATCATCTGTAATCTCGATACGCTCTGCTCTTACTCTGCTCTCTTCTCTCTTCTCTCTTTGGGATCCGGTAGTTATCTGTATATACATGGTACTTTCTCCCTCGTTCTCTTGCTCGGCCATATATGCCGCAAGAGAATGTAGAATGAGATGAAATGAATAGAATAAGGAGAAGACGAGTTTGATCGTGGATATTGTATTCCCGCGCATTCGGGACTCTGGCTGTCCAGTCCTGTTCAGACCCTTGTAGTATTGAGTCCTGAATCCCTAAACCCGCCAAGCCCTTTTCTCATTTCCACCCTCATCCTCGTCGATCTATATACATTTATATACATGTATGTACGGTGTATGGTGTACCGAATCCCGTACCGTGCATTATTGTACTACCATTTTGGCTCACCGAGGATTAATCCGATCTCTAACGGTGGAATTTGCATTTAACGGTCATTAAATAAATTTATACTTATTTAAGATTATTTATTTGAATAATATTCTTTATCATCGATTGTTTTGCTCCTAAGTGGACTTTTAATGCCGTGGAGACCAGTTAGGTGTAATGAGCATGTAAAGTTAATGATGCTTTGGAAAATTTTGGTTTTTTGGGTAAAGTTGTAATCTTTGATCGGAATTTGTGTTTAAGGAACTGGATAATAATTATGCATTCATAAAAAATTAAGTTGAAAAAAAAGTAAAGAGCTAAGAAGAGTGTTTTGAAGGATTTGATCATTTTTAATCAGGAAATAAAATTATTGAACAAAAAAATTGTGTTTAAGTTAATTTTACTACATTTCAGAATTTTTCTACTTGATTAAATGAGAGTAAACGATAAAAAGTACGAGAAAATTAATGAGAATCTTTTTTGTAGAGATTTAAATTTCCTACCAAAAGAAGTATCTTGTGATTTTCTTGTGACTTCAATTTTATACCCGTATACTGAAAAAAAATTAACTTGATTTAAGAGGAAAATTCTTGAAACAAGAAAATGATTTTGAAGAGTTTTATTGTCTTGAATCAAGATGAAAAATTCTTGAATCAAGTCAAGTTTCCTTAAACCAAAAAAATTATTTTTTTTCTATGTGATTCTAATTTTATTCTACCATGTTCCTGTAAATAATTTATATAGCAGCTAAAAAAAACTTGTTTGTGAAGAATTGAAATCGAAACTGTGAGTAAACTATCAGAATTAAAATTCCAAACTTTCATGAGTTTTTGACTTAAAATTATAGAGTCAAATATAGATAATTTTGTTTGAAAATAGAAAATTAATTCTCTGAATTCGTAAATTCTCGAATTCGAGTTTATATTCTTGCTGTGATTAGTAATACTCTTGAAATATCTCAAGACAGATCGAAATTTTGAAAAGAACATTTTTCTTAGATCAAATAGTTTTATTTATTGTTCATTTATTTTTCATCCAATAATTTTTTTCACATTTCCCAGCCCCCTTTCATCTACAATTTGAAAACAAATAACTCAAACAATTTATATTATAAACACATATTTATGTCTCTCGAGTACAGCCCACATTTCACGATTTTTTTTCCATAAAATTAATATATCATTAAATTTCTAAAGACTCATGAGATTTCAGCCGGTAATTATTACACATTAAATGACCCAAAAAGCAAAAAATGGCATACATTTACAGTACACATTATGTGTTTGATAATGACCCGTCGAATGGGAGATGCGAGAGAGTCTCCAGGACGAAATTAGGGTTATTTAGTTCCCTTCTTATGTGTACCTTCTCCCTTTTATTTTGATGTCTGTAATACTTTGCCGTTTTGTGTCTTCCTTTTGTGCCTACAATACGACACCGTATACCTCTATCTCTACCTATACCTTGGATCGTCCCGTCCTGCCCTCCTTTTATTTTATTTTGTCATGTTTTATATATCTCTCTCTAGACTCGCGTGCGTCGCGCACTTGTGTCATCATTTATTTTTTCTTTCCATTATTATTACGATTATCATTGTTGTTATTACTATTATTATATTATTCGTATGTGTAGTATAAAGTATTTTTTCGCAAGGACATTGGAAGTACTTTCGAAGGATGTCACTTTTTTGCGTTATCCACTAATATGAGTTGATTTCAAAATATATAAATTGAATTCACTCAAATTTTGTAAAATAATTTTTTTCAATCAATAATTGCGAATTTTACAAAATTAAAAAACTACAATTTTTGGTAAGTTCAACTTTATCTTCAATTAACCTCTAAAGGAATACATTAATCAAAAAATAACTGAGTACCTTTTTTGTAGAGCGTTCAATTCTCTACAAAAATAAGCCATGCAATACGTCTCTTACTAGTTTGACAAGCCGTTGAAAAGATACAAAATTCCAAAAGTTGAAAAAAAAAATTTTACAGGATTTGATTTTTAACATTAAAAAATTTTTCAAATTGACACTTTTTCAAATGTTTATTTTTAAAAATTTTTTTTATACAGCCTCAAGTATCTTCTTTACAGTAAATTCAGATCTATGGTTATAACTATGATATTTTTCGAGAAATTAAAATAATTACCATGAAAAATAATGAAATTTGAATTTTTTAATTTGAACTAATTGGGAAAAAAATTTTTTTCATTTGCAAAGGCTTCTTTTTATGGTTAAAAAAATTCTTTCAACTAAAATTGTTTCAAAATACAAAAAAGTTAATTTAAACTAGATGTTGATTTAACTCGAAATGACCCATATAAATTAAATAGACATTCATAAATTTCGAACTAAAAGTATTTTTTTATAGAATTTATGAAAAACAAAAGGGTGAAATAAATAATAAAAGTTATAAAATTAGATAAACGGTAGATCATTTAGTTAATAACAGGAGGCTTAAGTTGCGGGTTGTTGTAAATAAAAGTCGAGTGTGGTGCAGAATAAAGAGTAGAGTAGAGTATAAGAGTGCGCGGGGGACAATATCACAGTGGACTAATCTCGGGCGCATCCTGTCTGCTGGAAGGTAGAGTAGAGGTAGACGGTGCTTGTTGGTGTATACTCGAGAATATCAGTGCTGGTGCACCAATGTAGAGAAGGAATACGTAGGGTTGTATTGCAGAATGTGCATATTGTGTATGTGTATAGTAGTAGAGTACTTTGGTCTGATGCCCTGAGGCCGGGCCCGCACGGAAGGAAGGGGCCCTCAGGTAAGGTCATGCACCCCGCTGACCTCGGACCACCGACTTTACTGCTCCCCACTCTGGCAGCGACAAGACCGCGCTTTTCTCTCGCCCTCATCTTCATCCTCATCCTCATCCTTATCCTTATCCTTATCCTCATCCTCATTCTTATCCCGGCTACACCAAGTACAAGGCTGACCAAGAAGAAGACCAACAGCAAGAGCAACAGCAAAAGCAAAAGCTGAGACCGGAGTATGGCTAAAGGTAAAGGTAAATGCTGGTGCCTTTACGAACTCTTCCACCTTCCTCCAACTCCTTATTACTTTTTTACTCTTAATATTACTCCTTATTTTGCTCTTTTCCTTTTCTCATCCTCATCTGCTTTTGATTCTATAAGACCTCACCAATGTCTATAATATATACGTTCGTCGTTCGTGAATCTCAACTTTATTCGCGAGGGTTCTTTTTTTTGTTATTATTATTATCATTATTATTATTGTTTTTATTATTATTTTTATAAGTATTTATATGTAGCATATGTACCTACTCCTTATTGTACGCACGCACGCGCAAACTTTATTGAGATAAAACTGAGTCTGCGCTTACACGCCCACTAAACGCAAAATAATATCGCTCCATGATTTTTTTTTCTTTTATTTAATATGATAACTATTTTAATTATTAGTGATTTGTATCGCGTGATTGTAATTTGTTGAAGTTGGGAAGAATGTTCATTTGATGTAATTAAGAGCTTTTTTGCAAGCTTAGATTTAATTTTCTATCCAATATAAAAATTACAATTTTTCCCGTCTTTTGAAAGCTCAGAGGCTTAAATTTAAACATTTTAAAAATTTTTCGAATTATATTCAATGCTTAACTCACGTATGAATTTAAGGTATGAAGCAATGATTAAGAGTGATTGTTGATATTTGAAAATATGTGACATGTAATATTATATGACATGACAATATTCTCGGAACAATAAAATATAATCTTGAACTAATTAATTTTTTTATGATAAATTTCGAAACATTAATTTGTAGAATTGAACTCTTTTGAACCTTGAAACCTAGAAATTTTTTTTATGATAGAACTATAATCTAAAAGTGTAAGGCTTAATTATTTTGTGAATTTAGTAATGAGTACCCTTTTCAGGGAATATTGAAAGTAAAAAGCTCTTTACTCTTAAAATTTTTTTCTCACTTCTAAAATTCTTTTCACTTCTTTAAGAGCTTTAATTTTATTTTTATCTAAAGTAAGAAAAAAGTAAAATATTTTAGACAAGATTCGCTTGGCTTCAAAATTTGTTGAAGTTAATTATTCAAATTTATTCATTTTTTAATGAGCAAACAAACGAAAAAAAAAATATCACTTCCATAAATTCGATTAATTCATCAGACAAGAAAACATGTTCTCGATAATTATCAAGAATATATTTTCTTGTATCAAGAAAAATCTCGCGATAAAAAAATTTTTTCTGTGTATTTTAGTTTGACCTAATGAATCAGTTTAATAATATATAATATATTTTAAACAATTTTTTAAGCTTTGATTTAAAAAAAATTGTACAAAGGTTAATCTAGTCAATGTTCCATATTATCGCTTGAAATTTTAGTTTTAATTTTTTATCATATCTAAAAAAAAATAATGATATAATTATTTCTTAATATAATCACTAATTTTTTTTAGAGTTAAAAATTTTTCAACACTTAGATTACAACTCGAAAATGATACTGGGCCCTCTGCGGTAGAATTTACGTGAAAATTACACGAGCCTTGGTATATAATATAAAATTTAAAAGGAAAAGAAAGGTATATTAATATACATACATAGGTGTGTACGTGTGTATTTACATCTATAAAGAAGCGAACGTGTGTTGATGGGGTCTTATGCTGGTAGAATAGTAGTTGGGTAAAGATTTAATTGCGGATTGCGGGGCCCAGTGCCGCGGAACAGCCCGTGGATACGTTCTCACGCCTCTCCCTCTCTATTTTATTTACCTCTTTCTTTCTTTCACTCCTTCTTTCTTCTCCAGTCAGTATGTAATATATATATATATATATATATATATATATATATATATATATATATATATATATATATATATACAGTATAAAGTCTTTCATCTTTTACTTCTTATAATAACTTATAATAATCGAGGGTCTCGCTCGCTCTCGCGCCTGCATAGTCGAACTTGCTCGCTCCACTTGACTATCATTCCTATCCTTTCTCCCCTCGCCGCTTCTTGGCATTCTTCCTCTCGCGTTGCGCGATAATAATCTCACCCAAGAGTCGTTTTCGTTTAAACCGAGCGGCATGACCACCGCGGACCCACTACTATTATATTATAAACACACTACACGCACCAGTCACCATCAGCGTGTGCTCACTGTCTTCATGTAACATGTCAGTTGTTACAGTTTGGCTTTTGCATTGTTAACCTTTGCTTTGCTTTTATTATTTAATTACTTTTTCATTGTAATCATATAAATTGTTCTAGTCTTTGGCCCGCCAAACTGCTTTTATTTTTAATATTTACATACGCTAATTAATTTTGGTACTTTGCGATGTTATTTTTAAGTAAACCCGTTATTGTTCACATTATTTATTATGAAGACAATGTGCTAATTAAAATTAAAATTTTATTTTTTTGATTTATGATTTTTTAGTTATAATTTAATTAATAAGTATTATTATATTTATTTGAGGGAATTTAATTTATTTTAATCCGCTTATGACAATAACAGTTACCTAAGATTGAAAAAATAAAAATTTTAAATAGAAATTTGTTTTTGAGTAAAAAAAATTTACAATTTTTCTTGTGTGGGGATCATATCTTCCACCCACTCCTTTGTAATTTAATTTAATTACTATTATTTATAATTATTAATATTTAAATACTATCATTACTTCGCTATTACTATTATTATGATTTTATTGTTTAATTATTATGATTTATAATTATTTGATTATTATTATCATATATAATTATTTTAGAAAATTTAATTTCGGTTGAAGGAATTATTGTAAATAAAATTTACAATAAGAAATTTATTTAAATAAACCATTTAATTTATTAAATCATCAAAGAAAAAATATCACTGCATGCCATCATTATAATAGACTATAAAAATTATTTTGATAAATTTTATCAACTCTCAAACAACATAATATATTTTCGAAAATAATCAAAAACAGGTTTTTGTATCAAAAAAATTTTTTTTCTCCGTGCATGAAAGTATAATAATTTTAAATAGAGCTCATGAAAAAATCATTGCAATATTTTTTTTCTACTGAGTGATTATGATTGCTAATAATTTTTATCTTATTAGTAACTAATTATTTTATTAACTAATTATATAGCAGTGAAAGAATGAAATTTCTGTGTTGTGTTAATTATTTTAAAGTAAAAATTAGTATAATTAGAGTTACGAAACAAGGTAAAATAAAAAAAGTAAATTGTTGGTTGTAGTATAAGTGTTCGCGATTTGAGATAGTATTTAGGAAGAACCGAGAAAATTTTTTTATGCTTGATTCTTTTTAAGAACATTTTTTATCAATTTTTAATAAAAAAAAAATTAACTTAAACCAAGAGAATTTCTTAAATAAAAGTAATGTTTAATATTTAAAATTCAATAATTTAAAGTGAATTATTTATGATATAAAATATTGTTATTAATTTCTCTAAACAACGTGCAACCGGTGAGAAATTGGAGGCAAGCGGCGACAGAAGTCAGTCACCGAAAGGTCCCGAGGTCACGGGAGGCCTTGAGTCACGACATCCAAGCAGGTGCTTTGATCAGAATGGTCATTAAATTTTTTTTTGCTCTACTTATTTAGTCACTTGTTTATTTTTAACAATCTGGTAGAAGTACAGGACTCCCGTGACCTCTTTTATCGAGAGTATCTTTTTTTCTTTCTATCAACTCATTAATTAATTAATTAATTTATTAACGTGTGTTTATTTATCAAACTTTTTTTCAAATAGAAGAAATGTTTATTGTTGCAGCAGGCTGATTGATTAATTGATTAATTAATTTGATGTAAATAAATATAGAAAAGGGCCAGTACAATGCATACCTTCCCGGCGCATGCCCATCTTCAGGCACTTCTTCAGCCGGCAAAATTGACATTGATTACGGTGATGTTGATCTATTGGACAATTACGATTTCCTCGACACGAGTACGTTAAATTCCTTCGTACACTTCTTTTGAAAAAACTTTTACATCCTGAAACATAAATTATTAGAACATTAGTCGGGTTTTTGTCTATCATTTAATGATTAATGCCAACAGTAATATTATTGTTATAACATTTGCATCAACAAAATAAATTACTTATTTGTGACCATTCATTAATGACTAACTTTTTTTTTAATTTTTGTTACCAAATTCCGAATAAAATATTGCAGATATGAAAAAAAAAACAATAGTGATCTTTTTTGTGATTTTTAATTTTCTACAAAACAAAGTTTCTTTATGATTTTTTTCTATCATTAATATTTAACTCGAAATTTGGATTTTTAACTTTTAATAATACATAAACTTTCCAATTTGTGTTTTAAAATTCCGACAAAAGAATAGCAGAAAGAAAAATTTCTTGACTGGAGAATAAAATTCTTGGCTCAAGAAAATTTTCGGGTGCCTGAAGGAAGACCGAAGTTGTGTTGGCCGAAGTAAAAATTTTTTTTGAAATTCTATTTTTGGTGGAAGTAATTTTTTTTCAATTCAAATTATCATAAACACTTGATACAATTAATTTTTATATTTGATCGAGATTTTTAGATACTTTAGGGAAGCAGCGCCACCTATTTCTTAGCTGAGAAAAAAATTTTCTCACCTTGAGAATATTTTTCTCTTGAATATTTGATACCCATTTTATATTATTTGAGCGTGCAATTATACATATTGAATGAAAAAAAATGATTCAATATTATTTGATCTTCCCATTTGACATGTTAATTAATAAAAATATTAATGAAAATTTACTTCTATCGAGATATTTAATTTTTTTGGAGCAAGAGAGAAATTTTCTCAAGTTAAGAAAATTTTCTTCTATCAAGAACTAAATTTTTTGGAGCAAGAGGCTGAATTTTCTCAAAACAAGAAGATTTTCTTGACTTAAATAAATTTTCTTGGATCAAGATACGTATTTCTTAAAGCAAGAGAATTAATTTTCTTTGAATAAGTGAAATTTCTTGTCAAAAAAAATCTTTTTTTGCTCAAGAAAATAATTAGGAAGAAAAATATTTTCTTGGCTCAATTGAACCTTTTTTCTGTGTAAAAAAAAGACTTTTATGATTTTTTGGGATTTTTGATATTTAACTCAAAATTATGATTTTAAACTTTTGATGAAATTTATTTTTAGTGAATTTTTGATGATGTTTATTATTAAATATTTGCTTGTAAAATTTAACATTTTTTTGAAAGTGTATTCTATTTCGTAATAAAATTTTGATATAATGAGTTTAAAAATTTACTTAATATGTGGTATGGTATGATTTAATTTACAAGAATGTAAAAAATACAGAAGGTAAAATTTGTTTAAATAGTAATCTTGGCGTAACGAAATACTTGGTGGTTTTCTTTAATATTAAGGTTTACATGGTTCTTGGTATATATAAATATATGTATGTATATACGTCTATGCATATGGATATGATATGAAGGATGCATGCACGCAGGAGGAATTCAACGAGCGGCGCACGCACAGGAGAAAATGATTGTGCGCGGATTGCTATGTATATAGTATATATACATATAATAGTACATAGATGGATATAAATATGAGTACAAATGCACATGCGAGTTGAGTGGAATGAAAGAAGAGTCTACGTCGAAAAGAGTGTGTGTATAGTAATAGCGCAGAGAGATAGAGTAGAAGTTGAGGTAAAGGTAAGTATTAAAGGTAAGGGAGCATCAAGAATCGAGAATGAAGTAAGTAAAGAAGGAAGAAGACTTGTATAAGAAAGCCAGAGTGGCAGGACTGCCCTAAGAATAATCGCAACCCCGACAAACTGGCGGCGGCTTGTTACACGCACGTAATTCAATCCCACGCCGTGGAAATGACCCGCGAGCCACAGCTGGCTCTATCACAAATTTATATCCTTGTATACTACTGTGCTGTGGATATTTTACTTTACTATCAAAACTCCAAGTAATTATTTTGTTTTTATTGATACAATTAAATGAAAACTCTTTTTTTATTTATTTTACGCTTGTAATTAAATGACTGTCGTTTATTTTATTGATAATAATATACTGTGAGGTTTATTCGATTCAATTATACGGAGAATGATTTTTTTTTTATTCAAATAGTTGTAAAATAAGAATTTTTATTACTGAAATTTAATTTAGTTTTATAAATATAAAAACATCTTGAAGAATGTTTAAAATGAAAAATTTTCAAGTTCAAAAATTAAAAATTAGTTAGAAAATTGTAAAAATTTTAAAATTAAGGTATAAAAAATTTGGAAGCTTAGACTTCGTGAAAAAATTTTCTGATACGCTCACTTCATATTAAAATTAGCCTTATGTATAGATCAGGAAAGATCTGGTTTGTTATTAAAATTTTTAAATATTTAAAAACTAATTAAGTATTTTTGCATGTAAAAATTTCAATACTAAAAAAGCTCCAAAAATGTTATCTAGTGCACTTAAAAAAAATTAATTTGAATCGAGAAAAAAATTCTTGAATCAAGAAAATGATTTTGAAGAATTTCATTGTCTTGAATCGAGATAAAAAATTCTTGAATCAAGTAAAATTTACTTAAACCCAGAAAAATTACTTAGTTTAGGAATTTTTCTACATAAATCAAAAAGATGAAATTTTTCAGAATTATTCACTTGATTCAAGTATTTTTTTTGTGAGTAAAATTTTATAAAGTTCACAAGTTTGGGATTTTGTAATTTTAATTTACTGTCTTAAAAAATCATGATAAAAATTCAACCAATTGAGTAAAATTTATATTGATGCATTGAAATATACACAAAAAAAAAACAAAGTTTACTCGAATCCAGAAAATTAGTAAGGAAGATTAAAACAGTCTTGGTTCAAGTAGAATTTTTTTTGAAGCAAAATCACTTTCTTATCGTTCAAAAAAATTTAATTTAATCTGAGATGATAATTGTTTTTATAAATATTTTTTTGAGTCAAAAACTTTGTCCATATACGATTTAGATCTTCAAAAATTGTTTTCCTAAACTATTCTATGATTTTATACCTCATCAAAATTTATTCCACCCTTCTACGAACCACCAACATTAATAAAATGATTTTTCAAACAAATTTTTTTATCAAAATAATAGATGTAAACATAAAAATAACTAACAAATAAAGCATTAACCCCGTAAAATAATTAACCATTAACCAAATCAAGATAGCAACGAGCAAATTAGCATAAAAGCACCCTTATAAATCAAAAAAAAGGAAAAGAAAGCATTCTTTCAGACAAAGAAATAAAACATTGTATATGATAGCATAAAAAAAATAAAGAAAAAGTAAAGTTTTAGAATAAGAAATAAGAGTAGACTGATCGGCAGTACATCTGTCGACGATAAGACAAAACAAGATGGTATCCCACGTGGCCTCTTGAGGCTTACATCCAAGCATAAATTTAATCCAGCAATTCTCGTTTTATCTTCAGCTGCAAGGTCCTTCCACCTTTTACGTGACTCGCGTTACCAATTTCACGACTACACCACACACCATTATAGCAAAAATGAGAATGGGACTGACTGCTCCGTATACAATTTAAGTCTAAGTCAACTGTAGACTCTACTTAACTTAATATGAATAATATATTAAATAAATAAAATAAAAATAATAACTTTTCTTAGCTCAGCATGCGTTCTAATAACAGCGAGTCCAGTTCAACAGATTATGACCACGAAGACCCTGGAATGGAATGGAAGTGCGTGCGTAAGTCTTCCGCGGCATTAGACCATCAGTAATTTTGCAAATACACACACATATTCATATATATGTATATATAAAAATATTTATAGGATAGTAGATATTGCACACAACACAGAGGAAGCGAGGCTGAGCGCCCGCAAACTGCATGCTCTGCGGTCAGTCTTTCGACTCGGCCGCGTAAAATTAATGACATTGTTATAATTAATTAGCGTTTCATACTTGTATTTCTCAGTATAATACACAGCACAGTCTGAACGTACATCTCTGAAATGTATATGTATCTATATATATATATATATATATATATATATATATATATATATATATATATATATATACATGTAGAATGAAATGTATATAGCAAAGAGGCTTCGTTAGCAGGATAATTGGTCACAGAGGATGCGCTTAAGGCGGTGCAACGGTGAAGAAGCCTTCTCGCTTCGGGCGGCAAGCAAGTAATTCTACGCCTGCCGCGTAAGTATTACGATCATCTTCTCTCCTCATTGTTGCTAATACTTTACATTAAGGATACCTAAGTACTAAGTGCCAAGACCAACTGCATTCTGTGTGTTGTATATTTTATATTGTATTTTCTATGTATGAGTTATAGATGTAGGGATAGATGGAGAATTAATTTTAGATATTGTAGATTCCTCATCGTAGATAATAGATACCAGGTACCGATTAATGTTTAATTGTCCAAAGATAAATTATTTTTTTTTTTTTTTTTTTTTTAAACAGTAAATTATTTTATATGTTAGAAATAATTTAAAATTTTTTAAAATTATTATTAAATAAAAATTTATTTAATTTATGCTGCTTGACTTCCTTTGAACTAAACTCTTTTTATACGTCATGCATTATTTAATTGCTGTCAATTATTGGGTTACAGGTAATTGCTGATTGTAATTGTTATGAAATTCTGTAAAAAATTTTTTGATATGTTCTGACATGGAAATTGACCATATTAGGACATATACACTGGTAGAAAAATTAACTTCATTCAAGAAAAAAAATCTTGAACTAAGTATACCATTTTGAAGAAAATGATTTTTTTGAGTCAAGAGAAAAAATTCTTGAGACAAGAAAAATTTATCTAAATCAAAAATAATTTCTTGGCTCGGGAATTTTTCTTCTTGATGCAAGAAAACTCATTTTCTTTAAAATGGTATTCTTGGGTTAAGATTTTTTCTCTTTAGTCAAGCTATTTTTTTTATCAGTATATGGCTATATCAGGGTTAATATATTCTGATGTGGCCATATAAGACCTGATATGTTGATTTAAATAATTTTCATGTCAGGATATATTAAAAAATAAATTATTTATGTGATATTTTAAGATTAAAAATTCAATGTAAATTGTAACCAGTACACTGAAAAAAAAAATTAACTTGAATCAAGAAAAAAATTCTTAAACCAAGAAAATAATTTTGAAGAGTTTCATTATTTTGATTCAAGACCAAAAATTTTTGAATCAAGTAAAATTATCTTGCACCAAGAAAAATTTTTTATTTTAAGAATTTTTTTACTCAAATCAAGAAAATGAAATTCTTCAAAATTATTCACTTGATTCAAGTTAATTTTTTTTTCTGTGCATAAAAAAAATTGTAACAAGAATAAAAAAAAAAAATTAGTTTTAAAAGTAATTTTGTTTGAACGCAATTGGTCATGACCATGAAACCGAGCAATTCCCAAAAAATTATTTCATTTAATTACTATCTATAAATATTATCAAAGATAACTGAACTTAAAATTTTTTGTTTGTTTGTTTATATCTGTCTCTTTTATAACAGTCAATAAAAGTTCATAGAAAAAAGCAAGCAAATAACCAACTCAAAGAACATAAGAATGGACACAACACTGTACACGAACAAGTTGGAAATGAGATTAATAAAGATTATCCAGAACGGAATAATATAATATGATCTCATTAGGGCGATTAGTACAGGGTCTGCGGGATGTCTGGCTTCATCTTTTCCGTTTACTCGGGCACCCGAGACCCGAGAATGAGGAAGAGAAAGAATTACTGTTGTGGATGTATGTATATACATCCATACATATTGCGGATGTTATGTATTTAGCGGTCGTGGTGTGTCGTGGGGTGGCGGACCCTCGTCAGCTATTTGTGCAAGAATTGTAAGGAAATCTTTCACTACAGACAGATGCAGAAAAGAAGTTTAACATTTGTCGTAGGGAGCTCATTGGCTTCTTTCTAATATTCCACTTTAGCTTCTTTATCAACACAACCAAACAGTCAAGTTTAATTACTTTATCGTAATCCATATTACAACTCAAAGGATTGATGTCTTCTTTTCTTTTGTCATTTCTCATCAGGAAGATCTTTGAATTGAAAATTTTATTGTTTTTATTCAAGGATTTTATTGACACGATCATTGCGTAAAATTTTGAAGGAAATTTTTTTTTAGACTACATTCCCCTGGATAATTTTTTACTATGGCCTAATTATATGTATAAAAACAATATTTTGTAACTTTTTATTTTTCCTAGGAATAATACTTTAATACATATTATATTAAATAAAAATTGTTTTATCATCTCCAAAACAAAAAAAAATTAACAACTCAAGAAAAGAATTTTTGATTTTAAAAAATCATCCTGGAGAGTGATTGTCTTTAATCGAGACGAAAAATTCTAAAATCGACTTAAATTTAAGTAAATAAAGAAAATCGTCAGGTCAAGAATTTTTCTCTTGAATCAAGTTAATTTTTTTGGTAATTATTTACAAGTGGAGTCCACCTTATTTTTGGCCATATCTAGGTGAAAAATTAACATTTTTTAATTTTTTTATTCTGCTTGTTTTTAGAGCGCACTTATGATGAAAAAATATCGTGAAAGAAAACAATAAAGATTTTGATACCTTTTTTGTCTTCAAAAGTTGGAAAAAATTTTAGCTCTCATGTTTTTGAATAAAATTTCTATTTATCTTTTTTTGATGTTTTTGATATATATTTTTTTTATAATCACATGGAAAGAACAAGATGACACTGGATATCATCTCAGAGTATACTCAGTGATATCTGTGGGGAAAAAAATTTCAGATAGTAGCTAGAAAAATCTAGATTATACTGCGTGATATCCAGATTTTACTCATAGGATTATACTAGCTACAATCTAAATTTTTTTTGCATTCAATATAATCTGGGATGATATCCAATGTCACCTTGTCCTTTCCATGTACATAAAAAAAACAAACAATTTAAAAAAAAAGTTGAATATCAAAATTTTCAAAAAAAAATCAAAATGGTGGACCCTACTTGTAAATAATTACCAATTTTTATTTCAGTTTTAGACAAAAAACTTCCTTGTGTCTTTTAACTTAGCATTTTAAAATTAACGAAAAGTTATAAATGGGCATTACATGTCATTTTATTAATGATGACAAGTCTGATATTGGCATTTTAACTCATATCAGGACACATCAAGTCAGATATGTTCACATATGACCAATTTTCATCGTAAATTTATATGGACCTGTCAGACCATATATAGCCATAATATATTTTCTGATAAGGACCTTTCGTTTATAAAAAGTAAAAAATCTTTTACTTTAACAAAAAAAATTAATTGTATTTGTAATACCAACACAATGCAGCTCATAGTTTAATACACCTGGTACGTCTTTACTTGTTGGTTCGCTATCTCGAGTCACGTATGATCCTAAGCGACAAACAATATCCCGTCTTAAACACTGGTTTACCGACGTGCTGGCTAATTACTATAATCGAGCTGCTATCACGAACATTCTTCAGTTTACTATGAATCTTATAGCCTTATATCTTATGTATTGTATAATAGTATAATACGCCTGAGTATACTACATATGTATATGGGTATTACATATGTGAATAAGAAGGATCCTAATGTAATGTAAGTAAAGGTACTACTCGAGTGGCGTTGGCATGCGCGCTTCAGTACATTCCTTTTTATTCAACAGTTAAGTATACACACAACACTAACATAAAAGTACAATCCAAAAGTGTGTTATATTTACCAAGAACTTGACAACGATCTTGACTACTTTTTTATGCTACTTCTTATTCTGTTTTACTTGTATTACTTTTCTTTGTCTTGTTTTATAAATCAGCTAAAAAAACAGTACGAGTGTGTAAGCATGTGTATATATAAGTCTGATGTTTAAACAGGAATTTTTATTCTATTATGTATATGTAATCTTTACTTATTCTTATTACTTATTACTTATTAAATTGTTCTTTTTTATTTTTTTATTTTTACTAGTGGATTTTATTAAGAACTAGCTGATTCCCGCTCACTTTGCTGGATGGATTATTAAATTGAATTTTTAAGTCTAGACTTGAAATTTAAATGAAATGTTTCTTTGACTAAATAATTTGCTTTTAAAAATACTATGAAACTTCAATACAAATTTATTTATTTTCAGATCGGGGATTGAGAAAAAATGCCTTCAAAATTAAATTTTTTCATTTACAAATTAAAATATTAAAGGAAATATAAGAATTTCTTTATGTGCAGATAAGCTTACAGTAAGGAAAGATATATAGAGATTTTACAAAAATAGGAATTTTATAAAAATTAATTAATAATTCTCTTATCTGCAGATTAAAATATCAATGAAAAATGCCATAAAAATTGAACAAAAATTTTATTATGAACAGATGAGCATATTGAGGAAAATTGAAGGAAAAAAAATGGTTTATCGGTAGATTAATAATTTTATGAAATTTCAATATAAATTCTTTTATTCGGAAGATAAAAACATTAAAGAAAAATTTTATAAAACATTTAACCTGTTAAGATTGTTAATACACTGAAAAAAAAAATTCTTGACTGGAGTGTAAATTTTCTTGGCTCAAGAAAATATCAAGGAAGATTGAAAATTTCTTGAATGAAAAAGTTTCTTGAGACAAGATAAATTTCTTGAGCTAAGAAAATTTCTTCTTGCTCCAAAATAACTTTTGTTTTTAAAATATCTAAATGAATAAAATATCCTTTATCTGTACTTGGTCTTAATTAAAGCTCTATAATTTTGAAAATAATTTATGCACTGTATTTATATATATTTAAGTAAGAAAAAATAGAATGAAATAGTCTTATTAAAAGATTTACTTAAGAGGAAGGACTAAATTAATTTCACGACTCGCATCGTACCAAAAATTCAAATAAAAGCCCTTGAAATTGATATTCAAAAGATGTTTTACCTCCTGCAAATTAATAAATTTATTAATAAAATTTTTTAATAAGGATGTGTATTTTCTCACGGTATACTTAAGTATATAGCAAGCGAATTGTCACGGTCTATTAGTCAATCGGAATGAAGTTGTTGTTAGAGTTTTATTGTGACATATATGTATGTATGTATATTAGTAAATATGGCTAGCAATAATCATAAACAAATGTTAATTGTATAAAAGTCGTGTATTTGTATAGTAATTATAATGGTGAATAAAAAATTTGAGATAAAAGATAAAAGTTAAGGATAGACTAATAAATCAAGCGAATGGATGAATGAAAATGTAAAAGTTAAAATAAAAGTGTTACATGATAGCAGCAGATAAATAGAGCCCAGGTGATTCAGAGTATAGATTACCGCGTGTAATATAATGTGTGTTATGCGTGACATTGAGTTGTATGGGAGCTGGGAGCTGGTTGTAGGGATAGATGACCAATGTATCAATGTATCAATGGAATGATGCATCAAAAATTATTATTGTATTACAATAATGTTTATGCTATCGTTAGTTTTATTTATATTTCTTCAGAGATCCCAAAGAATTCACGGCATGTAGACGGAAGAGATAATATTAGGATGCTGGTAACATCAACTATCATCAATTTTCGAATCCTTTTATCGGTTTGTACCATCGAGAATGCGTGACTTGTGCATATATATATACACACATTTAAACATTTATATTTATATGTATTTATTTGTACATCGCTTTTATTATTTTTTAGTTTTATCTTCATTGTATTGTACAATACTTTTATTTAATGTTGCATAATTTATTTGTTGTTTTTTAACCGTTTGTTTATTTAGTCTCCAGTGATTTATCTGATCTAATTATAATTTTATATTTTATTGTTGTTGTGAAATCTTTCTTATTTTAGAACCTTATTTTTTCAGCCTGGGAAAATTTTACTCTTGAGTTCATAAAATTATATCGATCAAATTCTATTTTTTTTTTTTTTCAATGATTAAATTTTTATGAAAGAAAAAAATTCAAGTTAATTATTGTAAGAGATGAAGTAAAATTTTTCCGTTGATCATGTTAATTTTAATTTTACAACTGGCATGAATTGTAATGCAACAAATAAGTAACAACTAATAAAAAATAATTATTTGATTGTTTCAATAATTATTGCTTTGCCGGGTTATTATTTCATCAATTTTTTTTTGTTATGTAGTAAAATTATTTTTATTTGTTAAATAAGTATCGATATCATAAAAATGATTAAAAAATTTATTAAAAATTTTTTATGTATGTATTTACAATTGTAAAAAATAAATTGATCAAACCTCAAAATTTCTTCTAAAAAATTAATTTGTAAAATAATTTCAAAATATATAAAAAATTTTATTTGTTACATTTTAAATATAATAAAAAAAAAAACAAATTTAAGTTTCTCTAAAAATAAAAAAAAATTCATCAGATATTTAAAAAAAAAAAAATTCATAAGATTTTTCGTTCTTCTCTCTTAAAAATAATTAAAAAAGCGGCAATATTTCAAGATAATTAATAGGTTAAAAGAGCATATGGGTTTAAGAGAAAGGTCTCGATGACAATTCATAGAATTAGAAATTTGAAATCCACAGCACACACGAGCCATTAGTTAAACCTTATCCCTAAAAGCGACATACGAAGCATGTACGCAGCATGACTACGTGAAATGGGTGGTGCTGGGCTTCTTGTAATCGCCAGATTAATGTGCTCTTACTTATATACTTATATACTAGCCTAACCTCAAGCTTAAACCTTAAAGCTAAGGACGTACTAATGTATGTGCTGCAGATATAAGAGTACACGTCTTTGAGAAAATACGAGCTCGTAACTTTTCAGATCGAGCGTTACGATTGGCAACTCGGGGATTTATTTCACATCGGTACCCACTACTTACACCCGGTGACCAGCTGGACAACCTATGCCGTGTATACTATACATATCAATAAAGACGGAAGCGATAAACGGGATTTAAAAGGGTGCAAGTGTCTTTTTAAAAAGTTCCCGAACTCGTTGTATCACTTTTAGCAAATTCCAAATAAAATTTAATACAGCAAAGTAATAAAAATAATAATAATAAATACGTAAGACCAGTTTTCCAAGACGGGCCATCGAAATATTTCCCATCGGAATTGGCTCCATAATGGGGGCCCACAGGCAAACCTCGGCCGGTTCTGGAATCGGGGCCCGCATCAAACGCGTGAGACCCCGAGTGACCCTCACCCAACAGCTCATTAATCATTATATTTTCGCGCGTTATATTATGTTATAGCGTTATCCTCTTTAGTTTACGCCGGCTGATGCTGATGGACGTACCTCGAGAAATTTTAAATATGCATTACTCTAACCGTTGGTCATTTTACCTATTCTCTAACCAGTCTCTCTACATATTATGTTCATTCAAATATTATATATTATGCATAACAGCGCATAGTGTTACATACACACCATAAATCTACGGTACTAATTTTACCAAACATCTAACTTGAAAAAAAAATTTTTTAATTAATTCTTGTTGAATAAAAATACATAAATGATTTTTTTTTATTTTTTCTATTGACAACATTTAGTAAAAATTTTCAAATTATTTTTTCGATATTATTTATACATTGTTTTAAAATATTTTGTGTTTAATAAAAAAATCAAAATTTTTATAAATTACAAAATTCAATTTGAGAAAAAAAAGTTTTACTACAACAAAAATTTTTTTTTAATTCTGAAGTTATTTTTTTGTAATTTAAAAATTAAATAATTTTTTCACAAAAATTGTTATTCTGAGATATTTTTTTTTTTTTATAAATGTGCGATTCCTCAACAATTTTTTTTTTAACTAATTATTGAATTCATTTGATTACACTTTTATAAAAAAAATGTTTTAATAATGCCAAAATCTCCAAAATTCTACTTTAAATAACAACATAAAATTTATTCATTTATTTTATTTACTAAATAAACATTCAATTAACTTTCATTGTAGATAATAAATTTCAAAAAAATTTTTTCTAGCTTGTAGCTTCAAATATTAATAAAATTTCTTTCCCCCATTTAACAAAAATTTAATCTAAAAAAACCAATCAATCAAAATTTTTATCGCTTACAAAAAAACGTCAACGATACTAAATAAAAATGATAAAAATTAACTTATATGCGGGTTCTCATCGCATCTTAACAAACATTTAAATTAAAATTGAGTAAAAAAATGAGCGACAATTCAAACGATGTTCACTCGGTCGTCGCTTGTTACGATAAATCAAATGATTATTCATTGACTGCAAGTGTATAAGAAGAACATAAAAGATAGAGGCACCATGATGGGACGTCTTATTATTTCCCAGTATCCAGTGTTATATTTAGTACAAAAAAAAAAAATAAAAATAAAAGCTGCATCTCGTATCTATAGTAACTACATACGATTGACTATCAAGCAATAATCGAGATGATTGTTGGCGATGACTCTAATGTACATTGACGGATTGATTTTGATGTCAACCGATGTCAAACGACTGGGAATTATTGTCAATTTATCAAGCTTGTGACGCGACTAACCGCGGACTGAGGATCGAGGATGCCCCAGATTGTTGGGCTGGTAAATACACCTAAATTAACAGATGCGAGATGCGACAGAGTTATTGTCATGATCATTAAATGCATGATTATGATTATGATTATGATTATGATTATGATTATGATTATGATTATGATCAATCATCAATTGAGAAAACAATCAGCGATACAAGAGTGCACTTAGTTCATCTGAAATATCGGTACTATGCATTGCTTTTTATTTCTCGATCATTCCACGCAGATCACGATGACAAGTTGATTATTACTATTACAGTGGTCATAATGAGTCATCAAAAATTAGTGAGAGTCCATCACTATTCTTGCTTCACGATGTGTTTTGATCTTCATCATCATCATAATTATTATTAATATTTACAGTTATAAAATGATATGATATTTCTCATATTTATAAAAGACTGACACTTGCTTTTAATATTTATACTCGATATTATTATTAGATATTATAAATTATATGCATTAATAATACAAGCTCTTATTTTTTTTCCGTCGTTATAGATACGCGCTATCAATATTTGTGTGGAAAAATATATCGCTTACTTTATTTACAATTAGTATCTAGTACGTTCTATTTCAAGAATTAAAACCAGTAAATATCAATGGTCTTATTAATTTTTATGACTTAATTTCTCAATCGTTTTTAAAGTTGAAAATAATTCTTGGAATAATAAATTAAAAGTTTGTATTAATATTAATATTAAAATAATATTTTATATTTTAAATTAATGGTTTTGTATAGGGAGATGATTTTTGATCAGTGATTTGTATTATTATTTTTAAGGAAAATTGTAATAAAACTTAGAAAGAAAAAACTAAAGGAAAATGTTGATTTTTAATTGAGAGTAAAAAAAATTATTAGAGATTTTCTTTTTTTAATTTAAATTATCTATAAGAAAGTTTTCATCGATTTTATTGTAAATTAAATTTTTTAGATAAAAATAGAATTAAAATATTAGAGATATTTTTTGAGTAGCTATGATTAAAATGTTATTCCCGAAAGTTTGAAATTCAACTTTTGAGTTAAATATTTAATTATAACAAGAAGTTGTAAATGACTGCTTTCATCAAAAAAAATTTTTTCTCAATTTTATTTTATTTTAATTATCTATAAAAATTTTACTTTGAAAAATGTTTATCACATTTTTCATTAATCATTTAAGTTTTAATTATCAATTAAATTTTATTAAGATTTGTGACTGTTTTTTATAATATTTGAATATTGTTAAATTCGAATAAAACAAAATTATAACATAAAAATAAATAACTAGGCAATAACTTTCAATTTAACGCACTTAGCTCGAGGAGATTTCAATAAATCGTAGCTATCGTCCGTCGTCAAAGTCTACTATAATTCAATACCTTCTTGCCGACGATACGACAATTATTCTTCGTTACACCAATAAACCCTCATCTTATAAATAATAAACTTTTCATACCTAATCTGATACAATGAAAAAAAAAAACAAAAAAAAAAAAAACAACATTAACTAAGAAAATTCGCAAAGTAAAGTGACATTTTTGCGCTGAAAAAGGATTACATTTTTTATTGTAGAGAAAAAAATAAAATAGAAAGGCAATAATAATCTTGGGCGAAATAAAATTTTTTCAAATTAACGAAAAAAAATTTTTAGCTTTAAGATAAATTTAACTTGGGCTAAAAGTATTTTGATTAATATTCTTGGTTTAAGAAAACTATTGCTTCTGGGTATATTTTTGGGGAACTCAAAAACTAATAATTGTAATAAAAATAGTAATGAAAAATGTAAAAAATAAATGCAATTTTTTTATTAATTTTCGTCATGTTTGTCTGAATTCAATCATAAACTTTAATTTTGATTTCAGATTAAAATTTAAAAATTAATTACAACACTTTAATATCGTCAAAGTGTTCAATTTACTTTCAAAACCTTAAAATTATTATTTTTAGTGTAAGTCGCATTAAAAAAAATTGATATTTTTTTTTTTCAAATGAAAAAATTATTATCTAATTATAATAATTTTATCGAAAATCAAAGAAAATCTGACAATTTAGGATCAACTTTATTTGGTATAACTTAATTCAACTTTAACCTGGTATAACTGTTAAAAAAATAAATTTATCAATACAAAAATGTAAAATAAATTTATACAATTTAAATCATACAAAAAATCATAAGAGACTTGTTTTTGCAGAGCATAAAATTTCCTACAAAAAAAAATTCACTAGCCGGTCAATCAAATAGTAGGAAAGATATAAATTTCCGAAGCTTACAAATATTTTTGTTTCATGCTTATTGACATAAAAAATGAAAAATTTTGTTTTATGATTTTAAATTAAATAAAAATGTAGGCACGGTGCATGATTCAAATGAAAATTTAATATCATATCATATCACTCTATTCCGTGATTGGAAGCCACTTGCCATCAGTATTCAGTATAATATAATGCAAGAGATAGGTGGGCGTCCGTTTATAGTTACTTTGGTCTTGATCCCTTCGCGCTTCGTTTCCCGGGCCGTTACATCGTTATTAGCTTCCTAACGGACGTGTAAGCATCCCAGAGAACACATCCCACTGCGTTATTAATGATAAACTCTCTTTATATTGTTTTATTTTTGTTTTGATAGAAGACTCATACATATATCAGTACGTATGCAAATACATATATTTCTTTTAATTTTAGTCTTAGAATGTTAATTGCGTGCTGTATACATGTTCGAGACACTAATACTCCTCACTCGGGATGAGTGTTGTCAAGTCTCCGGGTTAATTCGTAGAGAACGAGATATATATCTTCTAATAAATTGTTTCACATCCCTCATATTAATACAACTCGGCTCGTTAATGTTTTCATACATGGCGAATTGTAAATAAAAACATTTACTATGCAACAACCGATTATTTTTTATTTACAAATTTTTTGTCATATTTTGTAAAAATAGCTTATGTTATTTAGTTAATAGTTAACAAAATTTTAAATACAACAAATTTTTTAATTATTTTCAAAATTTGACTTTTTATGTTGAATGTTGATGAAAAATTAACATACGTTTTAGATAAAAAAAATATAATACAATAAAAAAATTCTGGTAAACAACTATAACAATGAATAACTTTTATATCGACTATTTCCGCAACAGTACGTCACACTAGAAGAGCGTTAAAGTTACTACCCGCTTACTAATCCTTAAAATCAAACGTCAGTTTAGTGAAACCAGTTGGTAAAATAACCTTTCTATTTTTTTTTAATTTTTAACTTTCTGACTAGGGAGCTAAAGATTAAAGATAGATTAAAAATCACTATAAATTTTGATTTTTTCATGAATTTAATCTTATTATATACAGTATAGTTTTAATTAGATTCGATAAGGTCAACTGCGAAACACTATGAAAAATAAAAAAAACTCGCTTTTTACAAATTTTAACTAAATTATTCACAATATTTAAGTTAATACTTTGAGTGCAGAAGAGCCAAAATTTAAAATTTTGAACAGTAAATTCGGCGACTCTAAGAACTTATCAGTTACAATTGAACTCTTCAGAATTTATGAAAATCACTACTTTAAACTTTGATTTCTCCACTTTCTGTTCGAAGTACTACGTTTAGTAAAGCCGAATTTTGATATTGTCCGTGTAAAAAAACTGTACTTAATATAACTTTTCTTTTTTTCACAATCAATTTTCTTTACACATCAGATTAAAAAATATCTACTTCAGATCAGAATTTGGCAATTTGTCTCATTTTTACTGTTCATAAATTCAGTTTTTTAACAATTAAAAACCCAATTTTTTTTTAGATTTTTTTATTCGAATTTTGAACTTCCGGCATTTTCCGATACTTGTAAAAAATTTCTATCTAAAATTTTATTTTTTTTTTCTTTTTAAACAATTGTTACAACTGTTAAAATAGTATAAAACATACACACAAAAGTATTCAAAATTTTCAACCCAAACTTCTTCAAAATAATGACAGTAACTTTTAACATTATTTTCTAAATTTTTCTCCTAACTTTTTTTCACCAAAACTTGAAAATTTTTTTCAGAAAAATTCATAACTTAAATTTCATTTTCCAAGCTTTCTTTGGTAAAAATTTTTTACCATCGATAGAATAATCTTCAGTTAACACAAAAAAATTTAAACCGAAACTTTTTCAAGACAATAGAAAATTTTCTAAATTTTTTCCATCAAAGCTCGACAAACTTTCTCAAAAAAATTACTAACTAAAAAGAAAAATTCTTACCTTCACAAGTGAACTGCCCGTAATGTTTACCGCTGCTCTTGTCCCCGCAGACAACGCACTCAATATTTGGAGATTTATCAGTCTGGGAGCTTCCGGACTGGGAACTGTTGGCCTGGCTCCCGGGAGTCGTGCTGGGGGGCAAAGGGTCCCTGGAGGAGAGAACGTTCCCCACGGGGACCAGACAGGTGATGTCTTCGGGGGTGGCGGAAGGCGTCAAGTGCGTCGGGGGCATTGGCGGCGGGCATACCTGGAGAGGCTGCCCCGAATTATTTCCGGTGAGTCCCGTGGCCCCGGGGTCCCGCGAGGTCCACGAGGGTGGCGGGGCCACCAGCGCCATCGAGGCGGTGGTGCCGCGGGGCGGGAACCCCAGCTCCAACGTGCCGGTGAGCTCGGGGTGATGATGTCCCGCTGGCACGCGACCAGGAAACAGGCTCGCCGTCGCGGGCGGATACACCACCCCGGCAGTCGCCAGGGCGTCCGCGCCTCCCGACCCCCCACGAACCACCCTGACTTCCTTGTCTATCACTTCTGTTTAAACTGTTAGTGCTTTTTTCCACCACGTGTCTTTTTTTATTATCAACAACAGTCTCTAATTTCTCCTAAATTTTCCTCAATTTTTCAACCACAAACTTCACTTTTTTTTTTAATAATTTTTATCCACAGTCTTTTAATAAAAATTAATTATTTTTTTTTATCCTGTGATTGTTTAAGTAAAAGTAATTTTTTTTTTTAATCACTTCAATTTTATTTTATTTTAATTCAGGTGAGTTGAGTGCCGAAAAAATGATACAAGAACTCAGCGTGTATATTTATAATTAAACTTAAAAAATTACCATATTTATTTTTATATTTATATTTATACTGTTCAAAAGTCCAAATTTTAACCAAACATTTGTCACTTTTAAAACTCAAAACATTTCAACGATAACAGTTTAATTAAAAATTTGAGAAACTTTTAAATTAAAAAGCCTTAAAATTTTTATTTCATAATTTCACTAGGATCTCCTTAAATCCAGAATCGGCAGTAGTAAGTCCAGGATAAATCGGACATGCTCCAAATAAAAATCCCAAATCCTGAAAAGCTTAATCCACCTTTACCAAATACTAAAAGCCAAAAATAAGAGACAAGTCAGTGGAAGTGTCGAGTAGAAACAGCCAAGTACTGCCCGACAAGTAGAACAGTTTAAGTTACATGTAAGAATTAAAAAAGTCCAGCACAGAGACAGTGACAGCCCAAGGGAGTAAACCCAAAACAACCCTAGTCCGAGTGGAAAAGTCCGAGCAAAGACAGACACAACACACACAACTATTATTATTTATTTATTCATTCAATTTATGTTTTATAATTAACCACTTCACTTCACATTAACAATTAACATTTATTAATAATTAATATTTAATAATTAACATTAATTTTGACAGAATAAACGAAAAAATGTGTTTACTGCCCGTGACATTGCACCCCAATCCCTTAATAAGTGTTTTATGTTTACGACGGTAATTTTAAATGTTTTGACTTTAAATTTCAAATGACCCGCGGGCAACCTTATTCCCTCGCGAAGATTGTCGCTGTAGACATATATACATATATATTTATATATATATTGATGCGATATAGATATATGAGTGGGACATATAAATATAAATATATATATGTATATATATATGTATAATATAATGAGTATATATATGTATGTATAAAAGAGGGTACGATCCTCTGACACCGGGCCGCGACTATTCTTGAGGCCGACCAGAGACCGACTGCCGACTGAGGCGACCCCTGACACCGACCCGGGTGCCCCCCCACCACAGGCGTACGACTCGACCTCAAGCGGCTCAGTCTCTCGTGGTTGCCTGGGTTGCCATGGAGACCGAGGGTGGGGTCGAGTACGGGGCGCGCCCCGGTGTTCCTCTCATTGGCTCGCGGTCCTCGGCCCACCTTTCCCCTTTACTTGCGCCGAGCATTATCCGTGCTCGTGCCTCCAAAGTACCCACTTGGTGTAGTACTTATACTTATACTCCTTTCGACCTCACAGGGGCTCTCGCTCCCACTATTGGTGAGCACGCCAGTCGACCCGGTCCTGGTCTACCACCGGCACTTTTCAATATATCTGCCTGCATACTTAATATTACTTATACTTGTTATGTCCTTTCACTCACTCGCGGCCGCGGTCTAGTCTCGAATATGTATTATGGATAGTAGTCGTGTGTTCCACGGTATTCCCCAATCCTGACATTCTATACTTTCTGTCTTTATCGGGCGCACGCGCGACCCCAAGAAATATCCGCAAGAGATTCTCAAAACGTCGATAAAAATCGTTTTTTTTTGCTTGTTGTTGGGTTTATTTTAATACGGATTTTATGATCATTTACAAGATATTTAATGATTCTTTAGGTTGTTTTTTTTTGTATCAGAAGTTCCGAGAGAATAATTGGAGAGTTATTTTGGTGTAAATATTGAACAAATTAAAAAATTAAGATGATTCGAATACAGAGTTTGAAAATCAAAAAAATTATTTTAAAAACTTTTAATTGTTAAAAAAAAAAAATTAAGGGAATTTTTTTCTGTATTTAAGGATTTTTTTACTAGATTCAAAACGGATGAATCGATGTTTTTGATTTAAAATTTCTGTGATGAATCGAATTAATTTTTTTGAAATGAACAGAAATAACCTTATGTTTAGTAGAATTGAACTTTGCCCCAAAGAAGTTTTTTACAACGTTTCGAAATTAATTTATCAGATTATAATTGTTATGTAAAATTTAGCAGTCAATAAAAAAATTTATTTTATTGAAAAGAAAAATTTATGAAGCAAGAAAATAATTCTGAAGGATTTGAACATCTTGAAGAGAGCAGAAAAATTTTTGAACTACAAATTTATATTTTTTATGCAAGAATTTTTTTATTGTAATTAAAAGACACGGAAATTCTTCAAAATAATGTTTTTGGGTAAAAATTATTCCTTTAAAATAAGTTAATTTTTTTTCGGAGTGGAAAGTTAAAAAAACTAACGAATTGTTTTTGCTTCAACTACAATTGTAGTAATTACCATAATATAAATTTATATTAATATAAATCGCAATTGGTTTAAGAATTTTTCTACTTAATTCAGATTATCAAATTCTTTAAAGTTTTTACTCAATCGAAAGTTTTTTTTTTTAACATTGTTAAAATTCTTTGATTTTTTATCTGTATCGAAATTAATCTTTAAATAATGTCTTACAATAAAAAACAATTCTTAACTTTACAGTAAATTTTCATGTATCCAAAAAATATCTCCATCTATCTAAAAATATTTAATTTAATATAAAAAAATTTCTTACTTTAAAAGCAATTTTTTTTTAACCCTAATTAATGAACTATTTTTTAATTACAAAAATTTTTTTACATCCAATCAATAGCAAAACATTTCTTTATCACTCCAAAAGCATTTAGTATTTTTGACTTTGTCACATTATTATTATTATTTTTACGATTTATTGATAGTGTAAGGTAGAGAGAGATTTAGTATAGTACGAATGTGAGGGTTGATATGTCGAGGTCAAAGAAGCAGCCAATGGGGTAGGTGAGTCAAGTGGGGCGCGAAAAATGGGCTGGCGTACTACCGCCTTTGTCACTGTCTCGCTTACACCCTTGTTAGGTATAGTGTATAGTACAGAGTACAGTATAGTATAATAAATTTATCTTCGGAGGAGGTGAGTCGGGGTGTGGTGTGTGGTGTATACTAAGGGTGGAAGTAGGGCTCGACGGTGGGGTCAGTCGGGTCGGAGCCCTATAGCCCGACACTGGCTTCTACCTTCTGCTCTTTGCACTCACGCTCTTTTATGCTACATAACTTTTTAGTTTAGAAATTTTATTAATAGATTTATACATTTAAGGAAAAACTTCTGTTGAGTAGTTATAGTTATAGTAGTACTACCTAGCGTAAATGTTCACAGTAAAAAGTACATACTCGAAAAAGTCAATAGCAGCAAGAAAAATTTAGGTTGAATTGAAAGGAATGAGGGCGAGTGATAAAAAGTTAATTACTTGTACTTATAAAGAAAAAAAATTCTTGATGATCTTGATAAAAAAAAAATTGATTTTTTTTAATATTGAAAATTTTAATCTTGATTCAAAAGTGAAAAATTATTACACTTTTTTATGGAAAAGGTTGTTTCTTTGTATATAATGACAAAAAAAATTGACTTGATTAGAGAAGAAACATTTTTGAAACAAAAAAAAAGTTATAAGAACCTGATTGTCTTGAATCAAGCAGAAAAGTTTTATAACTTCGAAAATTTTCTTGACTCAAGAATTTTTTTTTTTTTAATTGAGTTAATTTTCTTGCTAGCGTGGTTAATCAAAAAACTAAGAAAGATTTGAAATTTTCTCTTTGTTTATTTGTTTAGTATATTTTTAATTTATTGAGAAATAAGTACTTTAAAACTAAAGGACTGATTTTTTTACGCTTGTGATAAAATTTAAAATGAACAATTTTTTACTTTTTACAAATCAATATATTTTAAGAAAGGACTTATTTTCTTAATTTAATATTTTCAATAATAATAACTAAAGAAAATTTTTTAAATTTAATACATAATAATGGAGTTACTTAAAAAAAATTACTTTTATAATTTTTTTGGTTCAAATGAACTGGTAAAGACTATTAAATTAACAATAATTTCATACTTTTTAAATTAAGCAAATTGAGTTAAAATATTATTTTTTGTTTAATTATAATTTTTCTGAGCCAGCTAAGAAAAGATTTTTTGAATTTACAGTCAATTTTTTAGTCTATAAATTTGTTTTAAATTTAGTTAAAATATTCAGAGGAATTTTTATAGTTATTGGTCACCACTACAATTATTTTAACGACAATTTTTAATTTTCATGGAATGTTAGAATATTTTCTTATTTATGTACCAAGATTATGATTGTAATTTATGATTTTTGTCCACTGACTTTCGACTATACCATGTACAACATATACTTCTGCTAAGTTTCCATCACTTGCCAGCGGCTATTATTTAATAGATAATAGCTGATTACTATTAATGTACGAAGTTAAACCGGATCAAAGTATATAATTATATAAAAGTATACGTCGTCTGAGAGCAAATGTTTATAAATAAGTCAAGACACTGGCTGGCACTTAAAGTTTTGAGCCACGCTCAATTATTTGCCCTTTGACTGAAGCAATGCCGATGATAAAAGTCAACACTGACGTCGGCTGACAGATGCTCGAATTTAGGCTTCGACCAGAAAGTAATCACTTGATATAGATCTCGCCCGTTGAACCAGAATTAATCTTATGCAACAATCGATTTTTATATTTATTTAAACATCTTGTAGAAAAATTTCTCTGCATGTTAATAAATTTTAATTATACTTAAGTATAGAATCTATTTTATGCCAATAAATTTTATTGCCAAGAAATAAACGAAAGTTTTGTAACAGATAAAATTTTGTTAGTATTTAATAAAATTATATTAGATGCACAACACCCTCTTCAGAGTGCATTGACATACATGGATTGAGATGAATCAGCACACTAAGTTTATGAATTAAGACAAAAATTTCTTGAATCAAGCAAAATTTACTTAAATCAAAAAAAAATTGTTAGTTTAAGAATTTTTCTACTCAAATCAAAAATATGGGTTTTATAAAAATTATTTATTTAATTCAAGTTATGTTTTGGTAATTGTTTACAAGTAAGGTCAACCCCATTTGCCCGATGTTTAGCTATAGACAAATTTTTTTTTCTTAATTAAATTGATTAATTTTTTTTTAATTGTTAATTTTTTCATGCATTTTTCAGAAAAAAAAAAAAGTATTAAAAACATCAAAGAAAGATAAAACAGAAATTTTATCCAAAAACATGAAAGCCAATATTTTTTTCTAATTTTCAAAGGCAAAAAAGCTATCGAAATTTCATTTTTCCCTTTCACGACATTTTTTATCATAAATGTGCCGCAAAAACAAACAGAATGAAAAAAAAAATTTTTAAATGTTGATTTTTCACCCAACTATAGCCCAAAATGGGGTTGACCCCACTTGGAAATAATGACCATTTTTTTTGTGTGTATGAAAAAACGTGAACACTAACTTTTGTCTTAAATTTTACGAAAAATTTTTTATTTAGTATGTACAACCTCATATGTTCAATTTTCATATCAGGTCAATCAGAAAATTTGTTTACGACATTACGATTAACGATAAAAAGAACGAAACATTAACTTAAAAAACGCAAATTAAGTATAGAGTAGAGGGTGGAAGAGTAAAATGAGAAGGTAATAGTAATAGTGTTGGTGGTTACCCGCGAAGGGGTGGCCCGATCAACATCAAAGAGTGCAGGATGCGCAGAATAGAACGCGATGTACACAAGGGCTCTGTTTCGTATTCGTTTGTGCGCGACTACCCCTCGACCGTGGTCTCTTAGTAGAGCGTATAGAACTGCTATGCCGTTTCACCTCTCTCGTACCATGATTCTATATATCTATATGAATATATGTACAGAATATTCTGCAGGATAGCAGTCGAAAAGGGATTGCTGGTGCCTGCACGTTGTTGGTCGTCGATTGTTGCTTGTAGAACGAGGAACGAGCAGAGGTACAAGTGTATCGGTGAAGGGGTGCCGAACAATGCCGTTCGTTCAATGCGCTCTAGATATGATTACCGGAAACCATCCCATAATTACTTTTTGTACCTCGGGACAACCGTGCCCCCCTCTCTTCCACTTACCCCCTGAGCGACCGAACAACGGCCCGCGGTACGATTCACCTCTCTTCCTTTCTGGCTTTGTATTTAAATGTCTGAACAAGAACTATCTTTGTTTTAGGATTTTTAATACATTTTACCAGTCAATGTTATACTAATGCTACAAATTTTTGGGTAATTATTGATAATTATCGTGGTAAAAAAAAAACTATTTGATTCATGGATTTTTTTTTCATTGGCTTTATTCTGGTTTTAATGATATTCTGCAATTATTTAAAATAGTCTTTAAAATTTTCAGTAGATGGCGCATAAGCTGAATTTTCTCGATATAGGTAAGTTAGGCTCAGCGTTATAACCTTTAGTTAATGAGAAAGATTTATTATTAATTCATAACATAACTCTAACTTTTTATCATATTTTTTCAATAATAATAATTATAATAATATAGATTGTGAATGTTGTTTTATATATGAAATATCAATAATTAAATCAAGTTAAATTACACTGTAAATCCAAGTGTTTTAAAAGTGACTACAATGCTTCAAGATAGGAACAAAACACTTTGTGTGTTATGATTTACAGAGTACTTAATTTATATATAAAATGATTGGAGCTTGATGGAATGGAATTATGGAATAAAATAATAAAAATGAATTTCGTATTTAGTAACAACATATATAATAATATAAATAAAGAACTTAAATAAAAAAAGAAAAAATAAATTTCATTATTGTTAGAATTAACATTTAGATTTTCTTTGGCGAAAAGTTGTACAGGATAGCGTCACTGTATTTAGTATACCTGAATATGTATACATGGTTCTATAGTATACAGTTCGCTGTAAAGTCCTGTATTCAGAATACCTGGTAATGTTTCCACTACCCTTTGACCCTTAATGAAGTAGTGGGAGTATACTGAGTACTGAGAGTACTAGATGTAACTAATCATTTTTCTGTTATAGTTAGTCGAGCTGAATTCTTTGATCATCAAATGTCGATTGTCCAGACTTAGAGTCATTTTAGTGCAAATAATTTATCATTTTATTTCTGTCAATTTAACCTCATTTAATATTGTTTGTTAAGTTAAATTCAGTGTGTAGCTAATTTAATATTAATTAATATACTTATTTTTCTTTTGTATCAATAAACAATAATTAAACAATACCCGAGTAGTTATTTCTAACAATTATTGTACAACTTATTATTATTGGATTTTTTATTTACATCGATCATATCATAATTTTTTGACCGGTGACTTGCTTGTGATAACGATCGAGTATTTTGCTTTCGATAATTTTTGGTCAATTCTGTTCGCTCACAGCAATTAATGATCCATAAATACTCGCAAGATTAATTAGAGTCATTACGTTGAATGTTATAATCGTGCCTATAAAATTTTCGGAATTTGTATTTAATGATTTGAAAAAATTTATACTTTGACATATTAATTAATACAATTTTCTACCTTCTGATCATTGTTTCAAGTTACATTTTTTCTTACTTTGGAGCGAATAATAGAATTTTTTTTTCTTCAGTGTAAAAAAAATTATCTGCCCACAAAACAAAAATTTCCCTCTACAAACAAAAAAACCAAGAAAGTTTTATTTTAATGATCATACTTATGCGGATACAATACACCGAGTATGTTAATATTTTCTGTGGCTAGTTCAAGACTACATAAGCTTACTTGGTATCTTTTCTTTACTTAGATTTTCTTCTTATCTCTTATCTCCTATCTCCTCGGTTTCCCTTGTCCCCGGGGCCCTTTTGTTCGCACTCTTTCGACTGTTAATGCCACGAAATTAACTCGCAGTAGAGCCCGAAAGAGTACAGAAGAGTATATATATTACTGGGCTGTATATACCTTTAAATATATAAATATATGTACAAGGGAATACAAGAGCGAGAGTGGGAGTTCGGGGTAAGGGTGAAGCAAGTATATATATGTACATAGGATACTCTGTACATAAAAGAAGGCTGAGATGACTAAAGAAGGGAACAGTGCAAGTAGAGAGTATAGAAAACAGAGCCGTTGTATTCTACGCTTTTCTTTTTTTCGGGCTCAGTAAAGTCTAATTCGCGAGACCTGAAAGTCTTTGAGTACGACTTATTGATTAATATTAACAGCAATCATATTGACACGTAGTTGATCGATTGAAAATTAGAGTTTTTTATTATTTCAGTAATAAATTTTTGTTAATTATTATTATCTGTGTAGCGGTCTCGGTCGGCGAAACCTTCACCCAGTAGCTTTTCTTGGCTTTATTTCGTTATCGTCATCAGAAAGTTAACTTTTTCCCTTTTTTCGAGTAGAG
Organism: Cotesia vestalis; assembly: GCA_000956155.1. NCBI lineage: Eukaryota > Metazoa > Arthropoda > Insecta > Hymenoptera > Braconidae > Cotesia > Cotesia vestalis. Next base: position 53,914 of record JZSA01001706.1, on the reverse strand, counting down.
GGTTGAGTTACTCTGGAAGACTACCGGGACAATTTTACTTTAAACTGGATGCTTACTCCTTTGATACTACTGTTGGAGATAGTCATTATCGAATTATAAAAAGTACTCTTGTTAATTATACTAGGGGTGAGGTTGATGTCACACAGAAAAAAAATATTTCACTTATTATTCTTCTAAGTAACTTTTAAATATTTTTTTTTAAGTGTAATTTTATTCAATTATCTTTATTATGATAATGGAATAATTATTTTGCATGATTGTGAGCAACTATAAATTAACTTACAAAAATTATATGCTATAAAACGTAAAATTTTTGTTTATTTCTTAATTAAACATTTTTAATTTCTTAAATTATTGAAAGATACAAATTTTGTTTAATCATTTTTATAAATTTTAAAAAATTGATTTTAGTAAAAAACTTACAAACATATTCATTAAAAGTTATCATTTAATAAATTTTAAAACTTGAACGTTTTAATGTTCGGGTGGTTTTTTAATGTATGATCAATTTATATTTTTTATAATTTTTTCTCTTTTATTTTTTTTAATTACAAATTATAAAAGAAATGTTTAATTTAGCTCTTGTTTTTTGGCTCCAATAAATTTTTTTCGATGTAAAAAATCAGATTTTATGTGATTTATCAAAACTTAGTAGTACGAATTTTTTTTCTCAGTTTTTGTTTTCATTATTTAAAAAATTGTAATTCATTGGTTTATAACACAAACAATTGAATTAAAAATCCAACTAATAATTTATATCATACATTTTCACTTGTCACACAAAAATTTAAATACTTAAAAAAAAAAAAAAATTTACTCTCGAAATTCTTAATTAGTAAAAAAAAAAGTATCGATAAAATTTACATGACCGTTACATATTAGTGTCCAACGGGCGGGCAATAAATAATATCTCAAAGAAAGTATAGGTAAAGGTACATAAGTCTTGAAGCCCCATCGTCGTCAGGATTAAAATTTTCACGTGTGTGAATAATAAAAGTATTATAACGCGGCTTATAAGCGATGCAAGATCCAACGGCGCGTATATGTATAACATACATTATATACAACGTACAGGACAAAGAGAGAAGGGTCTGTCGCATCGTCTAAAACCATTAATTTATCGTAAACTGGAGGTACGAACGGGGGGTCTTTCCGTGGGACTCTAGCTCGTTGCTGCCTATGCTAAGGCAATCTTGACCCCGACTAATCGTCCAGGGACAGGTGATATTATATTTTATACATTGCAGTGCTCCTGGACTGGCCTTCTTACCTTACTGTACCGGACAACTGACCATTCGGGACGTGACATAGGTAGAACTACATACATCATATGTATGATCGACTAGATTTATATTACGTAACACACATGTATGTATATGTAAGCCGTAGACCCACTTACTAGTGCTTAAATATAAATATAAATATACATAGCTTCAAAATAGGTCCGAAATAGTGTAAGTATTTTTTTCCCTATGCAAATGCTTCCCCGTGTATACTAAAGTGTGCTTTTACTTCGTACCATCCACATATATATATATAGGGTTTGTTCTTCTTATTCAAGACCATCCGATTTATCGTCCGAGTTCCGGGACAAAGCCTCACCTTTTAACCTCGTATTGCTTTGCTCTGGTTCATATATTAAATTTCTCATATACGTATATATATCATATTTATGGTCTATAGTATCACTTTTCAATTTGTTTTATCGACTTTATTTTTAACCGAAATTTTTATTTTCATAGAAAAATTTTGAATTCAGTGGAATAAATTGCAAAATTCAAATTTTGAGTTTTAATTTATTGTTGATAGTGAAAATATAAAAATTTTTTTAATTCAAACAAAGAGAGAACATATTCGGTTTCTTTTACTGTTTGCATTTTCCTTAAGAAATTTCTTAAGGACATCCACGTGAAGTAGTCAAATTTTTAAAATTTCCTGAAAATTTGTAAATTCAATCTACGTAGCCTAATAATTAATAAAAAAATTAAAAAACAGGAGGTTTCCGGGATATTTAATTAATTAAATAATTAGTTTTGAAAATTGTAATTGTTACATGTAGTTAAATGGAGATTCAAAATGTATTACGGAGATATTTTATATTTTTTATGAAAAATCACAAGGAACTTCCGTTCTTTAAAGCCTTGTATTTGACTTGGCAATACCACTTGCCCAGTTTTTCGGAGCATAAGCAACTTCGGTTTTTTAAATGGTAGATGATCTTAGTCATTTTAGTCAGACAGTAAACATAAATAAATTTTAAGGTTAGGGAACTCTTGCGGTGTTGTCAAGTGTATACCGGTAATTCAGAGTACTATATTTTTTATTAGTCAATAATGTTAATAATTGTTTTTCGCAAATTTCTTCAAAAATGTTATTAACTAATTTTAAGATGTACAACAAAAGTAATTCTACGTGTTACTTTTTAGAGACATTCTTTACACTAAGAGGGTACTTGGATCATCTTAAGAAAATTGTAAATTTGAAGTTTTTAGAGAATTCGTCGAAAAAAATATTTGAACTTTTAATTAATTCAATAAAATTTTGAACTTAAAAATTGACAATTACATAAAAATTTTTTTCATTCAGATCCAATATTACAAAAAATGTAAATTAATGTATTGATTTGATTAAAAAAAAATTCCCTTAAATTTTGAATCTCGAATTTTTCGGAATTCAAAATTTTTTGTACTATTCTACATATTTTTTTTTTATTTTGTCTGATAATATTTTCATATTTTTATAAATAGAATTTTTTAATAAATTTTTTTCCATGATAATTTAGTAGCTATAAAAACCTGAAAAATTTTCAAATATCGTTAATTTTAGTATCGTAATTTCGAGAATATAATTAAGTTGTTAATAAATTTTATTTTAAGTACTGCAGTATTTATTTATGCATAAATGAATAAAATGAAAAAAAAATTAACTAATATACATTATTAAAGACTTTACGAATGTAAAAGAGCAAGTCATTGATTATTATTAATACGCAGAAAACTTTCCGTAAAACAAATGTTGGGTTGAACTTAACGTAGTCACATAAATTTATTACCTTGTGATAGACATGCATTAAAATATAAATTATAACGATAGAAATATACAATCTTACCGGTTTTATTAATATTGGTGTTTGCATACTTATTGATGGTATAAACATAAGCTACTCGTAGATGAATTATTTTCACAGTCAAATAACTCGTTATTAGTTAACTTGCATCACTACATCCGTTGTCACGATTTATATTATCAGAATCGACTCTACATAACGAAAAATGACTACGACAGATGCATCGCTCGAATAACTGCTAATCAATTACATAAATACAGCAATAGTCTAAAGATATCGAAAAGAAGTTAATATCAGTCGATCGCACTGATTACACGGTCATCACAATCAAACATAAAGTATAGAATCAATAGTATAAATGATACAGAATGAAGAATATAAGAACTGACGAACAAATTTTTATTTCTTAGATGTTGTTTTTACCTTCGATTGCATGGTAACAATTGATTTGTTGTTAGTGTTTTATTGATATTTGAGTTACAAAATGAACATTGCTATTGTTAGTACGCTTATTATAGCAATATTAAATGCTGGTTATTTTTATCATGCTGAAGCAGTAATGACCAAAGAACAAATTCAAAAAATGATGAATTCATTGGGTAAAACTTGTGCGAGTAAATCAGGTGTAAGTCCAGGTTAGTGTACAGTTGCTTTGTTTTTTATCATTAAACTAGCATGATTTAATTGGATTAGTAAGGTACCGGGGGGTAATAAGGCCTAGCTAAGGGAAATTTTGAAAAAAATCGAAAATATTGCATTTAGTTGTTGCAATGTATCATTAATTTTTAAATTAATACATTAGCCATAAAATATAATGGAGTTATGGTAATTTTCACTATAAACAAACACAAAATTAAATTTTTTCAAAAATCTTGCGAATAGGCCTTATTTTACTACGGTAGGGTAATAAGGCCTGCGAGTTACACATACTGGAAATAGTTATACTATACTTGATAAAATTGGTATTAGAGATCAATCATCACTTAAATTGAGCAACAATACTTTTTAAGATGTTGATAAAAATTAGAATAATGATTTTAAATTATTAAATATAAAATTATAAAAAATGTTTACCATTTACTCAAATCGTTTGTTAGAAATTCTTCTGCGCTACTTTAGCATATGACGGATGATGAAATATAGAAGACAAGGAACGTTATATCGGGACTCTATAAACTTGTAGTGACATTTCTATATGCGAGACGCTTCTACTAGAGAAGTCTTTAGCGAAAGCGGTTATTTTAAATAGCATTTCTATCACTTAGGCCTTATTACCCGGCAGGCCTGATTACCCACGGGTGCCTTACTTGAAAAAAAGAACAGATAAATTCTTTCATAGTCGACATGCACCGTAAAAAATTGGGAGTGAATTCTGAAATTTTAGAAATCGTGATTTTACGTAAAATTCTATTATAACAAAATCATTAGTTTTTCATTCTACAACCTTTAAACTAAATTAATTCAATTATTTTTCTTCCTCATGATAAATAATAGCGTGTGTCAAAATGTAACTTCTGTGATGGACCTCTTAAAATTGGAATTTTGAGTTCCGCTTTTAGCAGGAGTTGTGTTTGGGCATTTCCTGACATATTTTGAGCGTAAGAGATTTATTTGATTCTTATAGAATTTTTTACAGGAGCTTTGTTTGGATATCTCCGGCCGAATTTTGAAATTTTAGCGGAAATGCTCAAACAAAGCTCTTGTTAAAAAGTTCTCTGAAAATCAAATAAATTCTTTACGCTCAAAATATGTCAGTAAATGCCCACTCTCTTAAAATGAATCAGTGGAATTTCACTGTTTCACAGCTATAAGTATACCAAGTGATATACTTATAACTGTGAAATAGTGAATATACCAGTAATTTCCAGTGATTTTCACTGTTTCAGATTTAGAGAGCAAACATCACTCCTGTTAAAAGCGGAACTCAATATTGCAATTTTAAGAGGTCCATCACGGAAGTTAAATTTTGACACACCCTAATAAATAATAAGTAACCGAGTTAATATTTTCATAATTGAAAATGATTTTCAGAAATGCAAGAGGCTCATAAGCGAAGATAGTTTCCGGAAGATCGAGGTCTCAAGTGTTACTTTGGTTGTATGGTTAAGATGAGTAAAGTTGTGAGTATAATTAATATTTTATAGACATTGGAGATTACAGATTTTTATAGCGACTATTATTCATTTTATGTTAAGAGGTCATTCTGGTTTCGGCGCTCGAATGAAGAAAAGCAAATGTTCATTATTTTTTTCATACAGCTATTATTCATATTAATATGATTCATTTACTTCAACATATATACTCTTGAATAACACAAAGAATATCTAACTTCATTTTTTTTCATATTTTTTACATGAATAAACATTGAGTGATTTTCTTCTACTCAAAAATTCACATAAACATCGTAATATAATATAGTTACTGCGGTCCGATCTCTCAGAAATCTTAACCCAATACTTTTAGATATATGTGCTTTCAAAAAAATTTTTTCTTTTATATTTTCCGTTACAAACTAGGATGACCCCTTGATATTATGTTCAAGGTCGATAAAAATAACAAAATCGATGTGGATGGAACAATAAATCAAATGAAGGCGTTTTTACCAGAAGATATTAGAGACAGTGGTGTAGATGCATTCTCCAAATGTTATCCAGGAGGTAAAAATTTATAAACTATTTTTAATTTTATTAAAATATATGCGATATCCGTGCCATAGTTTTTTTTTATTTTTATTAAATTTATCTAATCGATTGTTTTAAAATGCAATTTTTAAGCTCTTGGATTTGACGATCTCTGTGAAATAGGTTATCACTTGGCTAAATGTCATTACGAACTTGATTCAAAGGTAGTGTGCATTGTTGTATTTAATTTACCATTAATATAACCGATAATAATTGTTAAAATTTATAATTTTTTTTTCAGTCATATTTTTACCCTTAGAGGCACTACCATTTACCTTTGCAGGATTGAAGATTTAAGAAATGAATTCACAAACACGCTCAAAAGTAGTAAAATAGTTAGCGATATATTTTTTCATTTAGTACATTTTATTCTAAGTAGTATTTAATAAAAAAAAATATATTTATAACATGTTATTAAATAAATAAAAATTGTGTATACGTTTGATGCAATATCATATTATGCAACTAGTGACGTAAGTAGTCAATTAACAACGAGAGCAAAATTGAGCGCATGAACGAACTTGAGACAAAAAAAAGAAATTGAAAGTTCAAAAATATAAAATGAAAAACTTTACAGCGATTCGACAAGAATTATTTAATTATTTTTTTTAATCAATTTAAATCTATTGAAAAAATTTATCCACTTGTTAAAGTAGTATTTACTTAAATTTCTTGATATAAATAAATTTTTTTTTCACACATCTGGCCAATTGTGTACACAAAATTTGACCGTACATACAAATTGATAGTAACAGTCTCTAAAACTGAACAAATATTTAGCGTAAAAATTTAGGTGAAAACTTGCTTAACGTTTTAGGGAAATAGTTTTGTTCATTCATGAATTTAAAGCTGTTTGCTTGAGAAGGATCATTAGTGATAGTAAATGGTTTTTTTTTCCGCTATTGAGGATATGGCGGGCTGTCCAGGACTAACGCAACGCACAATGGCAGTAAACACCAATAGCCTAGAGAGAAAATAGTAACAATACACAAAATACATAGGTGTGTCATCATGTGTCGACTAATGGTTTTTTTGCATTCATGTTATTTTGAACCCCGAGGAATCATTAATTTCGATGAAGAAATTTATTGGAAAATTATCATTTATCTTCCATGAAATTTTCGTTACAGTATGAACAGCTTTGATTACTTTTTTCTTTACTATGCACTACACAAACATGAAAAATTATTATAAATATATTTTTTATACAAATTTTATATATCCTGAAATAAAATTGAGATTATTTGTAATGTGATTGGCCAAATATATCATGTAAGTATAAATATATATATATATAATTCTACAATCATATTCAGGCGCGCGTTTGCGCGTGCACGTACAATCTAGTTTTCAATAAATTACATGTATATTTACAATAGATATTTTTACATTTTAACATATGTTTCTTTATAAATAGTTTTTCATGGGAGATAATTAATTTCTAAACCAATTTTTGGTTTATAAAATACTAGCTGTTACTCACCCACTCCGCTGGGCTCTTTATAGAATTGCATTTTTAGTTCTAGAGTTGAAATTTAATTAGAGTATGGTTTTGACTTGCACAGAATCCAAATTCTATCGAATAATTACATGTATCTTTTATTCATGTAATTATTCTAGCTAATATTCATTGTAACTTCCAATGTGCAATCATGATAATATTCCCGTGTCTTTCTTAAAAAAATGAATGATAATTGATGTGAAAAAAAAAATTTGTAATGAGCATTGAAAGTTTCAGTTAAAGAAATTGCAGGTCTCATAAGTGAAGAAATCTGCTTAGTATATAAAAATAACCAATAGAATTAAAAAATTTATTTTAAACAAATAACAATCAATAATGAATTAAATAAATTTAGTTATAATAAAAATTCATTATTTCTAAGTCAAAAAAATATAAGTTCCGAATAAGTAATCATCCACATATCATGTACTAAAACTTTCTACAAAACACGCTGCATCTTATGGTATAAGTATTATTTCAATCGGTTCAGTAGTTTTCGCAGTTTAACCGGACAAAAAAACCGACTCTCCATTTATCCGTATAGATATTAACTGATTAGATATTTTCCGAAAAATTAAAAAATTGAATTACCATAAAAAATTATTTTTTTTTATTTTTATAAATTGTTCGACTTATAAAAATAACTCATACATAAAAATTTTTTCATTGGCATGAAATTGAAATTTTTATTTTCGGCTAATAAATGTTCCTATTTAATCAAGCCATTTATTTTCATCTATTGTAATGTATTGTATTACTAATGAATTATATAATGATCGCTAATAACGAAAAAAATTGATGCGACTTTAAAAAAGTGCCATTCAGGAGCCAAAATGGAAGTACACAAAAAAAAACAAACATCTTGGGCCAAGAAAATTTTAAAGAAAATAAAAGTTATTTTGGAGCAAAAAGAAATTTTTTTGGCTCAAGAAACTTTGGCTTCATTCAAGAAATTTTTAATCTTCTTTAATATTTTCTTGAGCCAAGAAAATGTACCCTCCAGTCAAGATTTTTTTTTTCAGTGTATAGATATTTTATTAAAATAAAATGACAACACTCAAAATTTAAATACTCCAATCACTTTCACAGATTCCTTGTTACGAAAACTAGTGCAACAGTAAAATTCGTTGTAGGCATAGCGAAACACAAGAACTACACATATAGTATAAGACTCAAATTAATGCTCGTTTGAAGAACTTTCAGATGCAATTTACAGAACTTCGATAAGTTATCGCATTCAAAAATGATTCAAGAAAAAACATGAAAAAATAAGAATCCTAATGATTTTGAAATCTTGTCATCTACAAACTACTTGACCGATTAAACTCATCTTTGAACTTAACCTTCGTATTTCTCAGTAAAAGAAGTGTATGTTGAGTTTAGTGAAGATCCGTAGCAAATTGTAAATAGTATTGTTTTAATAAGCCGAGTTCTATTCAATAGATACATACACTGAAAAAAAAATTACCTTGAATCAAGAGTAAAATTCTTGAACCAAGAAAATAATTTTGAAGAAGCTCATTGTCTTTAATCAAGACAAAAAATTCTTAAGTCAAATAAAATGTATTTAAACCAAGTGAAATTTCTTAGTTTAAGAATTTTTTAACTCAAACCAAGAAGATGAAATTCTTCAAAATTATTTACTTGATTCAAGTAAATTTTTTTTTGTGTATGCTACCGCTTGACGACCTGGGACGAAATATAGAAAAAAATTTTCAAAAGTTCCGTTATGTGAACCGGTGCAATAGTTAGATTTCTATGCAATCTACTACAAAATATAATACAATAAATAAATGAAATTAAATTTTGGAAAGCTCTTTGAAAATTTGAGAAAAAAAGATTAATTCGTCAGACTATCAACAGCAAGTGGCGTAAAGTTGAGTTAAGTATGTAAGCTGAAAATATGGGACGTATAAGTAGTGACTTAATCGTTAGTAAAAAAATCCACTCACTCGACTCTTCGGTATTATCTTAAGAGGTACTTCCGTTATCTGAGAACCATAACCGACTAATCATTAATACAATTCCAGACTCAGTAGTACAGCAATACAGATCCTCGAGAGTGAAAGTAAGCAAGATGGCACGTGCCAGTCTCCGACCCAAGCCCAACACAAGTACAAAAGAGTCTTGTGTGTGTACATAATATTATATGGAGCATGAAGCAGTCCTAGATGAGAGCTAAGGGCAATCTACATCCACATTTACACACACACACGCCAAGCAATATATATATTTGTATATTTATATATAGACTACAGCGCACGCGACACACGCGTGAAAGGGTGAAACGACAAAAGATTGTCAACGACTTGCTCGTTGCTCATTGTCGCATCAACTAAATCCGCGGATCTATTGGGAGCCCCTCGATAATTTAAACTATGTACTGATGTGACAAAGAGAGAACACGAACCGCTCCCGTCTCCTGTGTACACAGATATACTCTGATAACTTCTCTCCTCAGTTGACATATGGCAATGTGGGCGTGATTGCGCGGTTTCAATCAAAATCGTACCCTTATTTTCTATTCTACTTCGTGGGTGCTAGTCGCTAAAATTTTCGACCCACAAATTGACACAGTCTGCCGAGGGTCTGCTTTATTTTTTTTTATTTGTTGTCGTTTGAAGGACAGTCAGTTTTTATTTAATGAAAATTTTAATCTTTAGTTGGGTGAATATAGCGATGATTTTGACAGATGAAAAATTTTATAGTGAAAAGTGGTAATATTCAGTACATTGGAAAGAATAAACTCTCTACTATAAATGTACATCACTCGCACTATAAAGTGTCCCTGTGATTGGCCAGTAGGCTGTTGGGACTTTATTAAATAAATAAATAAATAAAAGGATGGGGAGTGAATTTAAAGTGAATTTTTACTCTCTTTATCTGGAGTCTCGAAGTAAAAAAATAAAAAAAGAGTGCGGACGGAGTTTTTAGACTAAAATAAATTTTTATTTCGTTGATATAAGTTTCATATGGAAAATTAATTATAAATAATTTAAACAATTTATTTGAAGTTTAGTCTTGTAAATTTAATTATATATTTTTATCAATTTGACTTTTATAGAACAATGAACCTTATTTTGATAAAGATTTTTTCTTCTTAAGTTTTGTTAATAAATCAACGTCAAAAGTCAAAAATAATAAATCATTAACGTTACTACGTTTAATTAAATAAAATTAGTATTTTAATATTGATGAAATTAAATTTTATATCGTAATTTTTAAGATTAATTAACAGTTAAATTATTATATAGAAAGAATTTATCAAAAAATAATAAAAAACAAATCATTGATGCATTTGAATAATATTTAAAATTTTATTTTTTTTTGTTGTGAAAATTTTAACCTTCGCGGCAAGGGTCGAATCTCAACCAAGCTGATCTCTAAGACCAGCTTGGGATTCGAACCCACGCCTGATAAATTAGTCCGAGTGCTCTATAAGCTGAGCGCCGTAGACCACTCAGCTAACGTCACCGGTAAAAATTTTATTTATTATATTTAATTAAGAAAAAACCTTGTATTAATTTTGAAGATTTTTAAATCCGCACTTTGTGAGTTTTTAGCAAACAAAAATAACCAATATTTTTTCTTTTTTTTTTTTTCAATAAGAAAAATAAAGAATTTATTTAACGAAAAAAAAATTCACTATTGAGTTTTTTATATTGACTTTATTGTGAGAATGAGTAATAAAATTTTTTTTTTTTTAATTTTATTTTAAGGTTTTCTTTTCAATTCTATTTAATTGAAGAAATAATTTCTACTATTTCATATAAACATAAATAAAATTAATCTGATTATTTTCGAAAGAAAAAAATTATACAATTCAAAATTTGATTCAAAAAACAACCTAATGTATGTCTTTTGATCAGCATAAAATTAAATCATTTTTCTGACCTACTTTATATGTCGTATAATAAACTAAAACAAAAATAAAAAGTCTAAAATAATTAATAAAATCAATTAATTAAATTTCTCCATAAACTATCGACTTACTTATAAAAATCCGTTCCACGTCAGAAACATGTGAGAATTATAAATTACACATTATATTCTCTGGGTTTATTATTACACTGTTAAACTTCTTTTAACAGTTTATTGCTGACCACTCGGCAATCATTTATAACGTAAATAATTACATACCCGACACATACGTAATACCTGTTTTACAATAATGATATATTAAACACATAGTTAATGCGAATTTCTCACCTTTGAAATTTCTCTTTATGGACATCATCATTAACATCAATGATGATCGCTAATTCGCTACGCTGATTTCCGTTAATCACTAATTACCGATAAAAAATATTATTCTCCTTTCAATAAAATGTGTTATTAATTCAAGTCTGTTATTTATTACAAAATGATTGAATTTTTTTTTCCTCTTTTTCTTATTTCAGTTTATGAGTTATTTATGATTAAAATTATTTTTATCTTCAAAAATAATTACGGAACTTTGGACACTGAAATCACCGATTTGAATTATCCAGCTACAACTGACGTACTTACTAATTTTTTATCTGTATTTACGTCAATCATTAACACACTTAATACATTACATATTTATATTACAAACAGTCTCGATAAATTTATGCATATAATTTCCGTGCGATTGACCACTGATATTCGTGTTTGCACGAATCAGAGATCATTAAAATTTATTTTTAGTTATAAAAACCGCTTAGATATTTAAACTTTTATATTAATTTATGATTAAAGCCTCGTAAATTGTTGAAAGTAATAATTTAAGGTGATAAAATAGTAGGTAAGTTTTCAGGCTCTTCGGCCAAATGCATAAGCGTCGGTTTTTATTTAATATTTATTACTTCCAGCAATTTATTAGTCCAAGAAGTGGATGAATGAATCGATGACTGAATAATCGAGTGGGATTAGAAGTATAATATAGTTTAATTACAATTTACGGATCAAATGATAAATATAAATACAAATATAAATATATGCATTGATTGTTTAGTAGAATGGTGCATTGATTTGATATTATGGATGTTAAATAATAACTGAGCAAAGATAAATGAACCCCAGCTATTCATAACAATCTGCAGCGCATATTTATTCACTGGAATTTAAATTGCTGTTTTGACTTCTGAATTTATTGCAACGGATATTGATTATTGAGAGATAATATCGATTGTGAGATTGCCGTTATCAATTTATATCAAAGTTATTTTTGCTGTTTGGTATTGATTTTGTTCTATCTGTGAAGATGTTTAGGTACTGTTAATTTAATCGCATTATGTATTTTAAATATTGATCGAGTATGCTGGAGTTTGAAGAGTTTACTTTTTTTAATTTATTTATTTATTTATTTGGAATTTTATTATATATAGCTTGTGTATTTTGGACTAGAGTAACATACAAGATGGTTTGAAATTTATTCACATTTGCAGAACGATAAAAGTGACTGAATATCGAGAAAATAAAAACTATTGATTCACCTGATGTAAGAAAAAAATATTGATTTTTTTTTTTATAGCAAAGTACTCGTTGATTATATAAGGCTTGGCAGGTAATTTATTTCATCATTTGAATGAAAGGTCCAACAAACATAAATTAAATTATAGGATCAACGATTGAATACATATTTACAATACTTAGATTTGAGTTTATACATTTATTAATTCATTTATTCATCCGTAAAAATATTTCCTGATATGGTTAGTTTTCATGAATGGCTTAATTTGGCCTCACATGGGTAAACATGGACTGATCTAGTCATATGTAGCTGTATCAGAATATATATGAGAAGAAATAAAATTTATTTTAATTTTTCAATTTCTTATTTTTTATAGAAATGTTTACATTATTTTACATGTTTTAAACAAAAATTAGTTTAGTAGTTGATCAAAATAAAAACCAATGTTAGATAATTTCCTTAAAAAAATTTTTGAACTAGGGATTTTTCTTCTTTTAAGTAAATTTTAGTTGTTTCAAAATTTTTTCTTGATTCAAAATTTGATTTAAAAATGTTCGAATATGGCCTGACATATTTAATTTCCACATTAAGTCACACATCAAAATTCTTTTATGTGCACAATTAAAAAAAATTTTTTTTTTTCAATTTTCACGATGATAAAATTAAAGCTTTTCAAAAATTTATTTTTTTATCAATTCTTCAATTTTTTTAGGAAAAAAATATTAAAAGTACCATGAAATTGAACAATTATTGTAACATTGCATTTTTGTGTTATTGTTCATCATTTCCCTAGTATCTTCTTGGTATAAACTAAAAAAAAACTAAAATTTTCGAATTTTTTTTTAATGATTTGTTTATTTAAAAAATAATTTAAAATTTTTAAAAATTCTCTCTATTTTGACACCATTTTATTCTATATAAAATAATAATAGATCCAATTGTTTGTCATCTACCTGTCGAGCTGTCATGCATATCGTCTCTCCTTTCAACGGGGTGCGTTGAAAAAATACTAAAAGGGCCCAAGTGAAATAATAAGAGCCGAGAGTTTATATCTTGTGAAGTTAACAATGAGATTGTAAATTTTTTTCCATCATTAAACTTTTGTAATGGATCTTTGCTGGAAGTACACAAGGAACTGGTGCACAAAAATTTAGTAAAAATAATAAATTACTTTTTTTTGCAAGATTCTTTGAATGAAATTAATTATTCATTTTTATATTTCAGATGAAATATTAAAAATCAATCTTTTTTAATGAATGAAAAAGTTTATCAAAGGGTTAATTTAAATTACAAGGATTATTTTCGGACATAAATGTTTCCTTTGACCATGACATAATCACTCTAAAATAGCGACAGGACAAGAGAGAATGAGTGAGTAAGTATGATGGAATGGAATAGGGTGGAATGGAATGGACGGAAAGGAAGCAGTGTAGGAGTGAAAGAACGATAATAGGAACGAAAAGAGGAAGAGAATGAATGTAGCCGCAGAAGATTAATTAAGCCGTAATTACTGGGCAGCCGGTCTAGCCGCTAATGGGCAACCCGATATCCGTGAAAGGACGGCTCACCGTCCAAATGGCCAAGAGTGCGCCGTACTCGATGACCGAGGGCCAGAGATATCAACTCTACAACTTCAACTCGAGCTTGGAGTCGGCAGTTGAGAGCTTTCCTCATTATACAAACGCTTGTTTCACCTCGAAATTATGTTTTAGTCAATCATTAAATTTATTTCTTTACATTTAATTTTTAAATTTAATATTATGAACTTCATTGTGTTTAAAAAAAAAAAAAAAAGAAATTGTTTAATTTAAAATTGCACGCCTCATAAGCTAAGCGGATGAGGTTGTGCTCTACACTCGCCTTACAAAAATCAAGCGATTTCGTGAACTAAAATTATCTCTATTTATTTTCTCTCGTACTTGTAGAACAATATTTACACATAAATATAATGGAAAAACACTAGTTTCAACACTTATGACATTTTTAAAAGACAATTTGCTTTCTAAATAAATGAAAAAAATATTTAAAAAAATTATTCCGTCGACATCCGACTGTCAAATGTATGTATGAAAACTGGCGTGATCACGATAACTGCCGAAAAACTTAACTGATCAAGTTCATTTATTTTTTATACGCTTCAGTATGATTTAAAACTAAGCCCTTTCGGAGATCACGGTCTAATTCAATGTAGTTTATTTATAATTAGCAATAAACTGAAAATCCACTAATTGTTTGTATATCTCTATCTATGTAAATGAGGTTCGTTTACAATGCACGCCCAGTACCTTTCTTTTTTGGGTGGACAATGACGCGAAAGTTTAAAAAATATTTTTTGTAATTTATTTTAATCAATTTTATTATGGAAAATGAGATAATGAGGCGTGCACTTTTAGATTTCTCAAACTTTTTTAAGTTTGTTTCAAAATATTTATCTATTATAATCGAAAAAAAAACTTTCGAATTAATATAATAAAACTTTTGAATTAAAAAAAAAATTATTGATTCAAAAATTATGCTAGCTTTTAAGTGATTGTTTTTGAACTTGCACTGATGAAAGAAAGTAATTTTACTCAAAAGAAAAATTATTTTGAAAAGTTCACCCAATTCCAAAAATTCTAAATTGTTAAAAATGCTTCGTAATAATAATTAGCTTTTTAAGAAAGTTGAAATAAAATTTTTATTTATGAATAATAAAATGTTTTTAACGAATGACTTACATCAATGTCATTTATTTAATCATTGATAGAAAAATCAATTTATATATTAGAATTTTGAACCAAAAAAATCTTTTTGAAGAATTTCACGATCTTGAATCAAGCTCAAAAGTTCTTGAACCAAGAAGGATTTTTGGTTAAAAAATTTTTATGTTTGATTCAAGATTAGTGAATCAATTTTTGGTTTTAGAATTATAAATCAAAAATTTTTATCAAAATTTATCATGGGCAATTATCGTACATAGATTGAAAAAATTTCAAAATTTGGAATGTTCGAGATTAATAATTATCGTTGGATATTCTGATCATGAGAGCCTCAGTATGAAATTTTTATAACGACAAAATTTTTCTTTCGTCTTCTATTCTGCGTTTATTAATTTTTTTTCAGCCCCATGGTCACCCATGAATTGAACTTACGAACAAAAAAAAAATATTTAAATAATTTTATTTTTCAATATTTTATTAACGGATTAAGCGAATAAAAAAGTAAAATTTCAATAACCATAAAAAACCCGAAAGGTCTGAACCTAAACGGTCAAAAAGTGTAATTACTTGATCCTAAGTGCAAACAATGGTATACAAAATATTACAGAAGACCCTTTTAAGTTTCTCACGTGAGAAACAACACTATTGGGGGGCTTAGACCTTTACCTGTGGTGCATGTGCTTTGTTGAATATTAAACCAGAGATACGTATGCCGAAGGTTTGTGCAGTAGCCAAAAGTAACCAACACACACACACACACACACACATGCACACACACTTAAAAGAAGCAACGCGTGTACGGGATTCCCCTCCTCGGAAGGACGAAGGACTACTGCCCGGAGATTATACTTTTAACGTCTTGCGCAATGAATTACGCGGGCATTAATCAGCAGGACGTCCTGAGGGCCTGACAGATACGGCGCCCAAAATCACTCGCCAAGACAATGCCCAGTAGCTATATGCTTCTTCATACCACTTACTTATACTCGGGCAACCTCTTCTCTCCATACGCCAGTTATTCAAATATCCCGGTGTGAATGTCCATGAATATATGGTTATATGGTCTTGATTTATTCACGCTAATTTGTGTTATTAAATTTAATTATTGCTTTTATTCTTCATCTTATATAAACATCGAGTGATAATTTATTTACTTATGAAAAATTAAAATTTTTAATTTTATACTGAAAGAAATTTTCGTTAAAAATTATCGTAAAAATCACTGTAATGTGGGATATTTTGCAACTTCTGATTTAATTACAATTTTTTTTTAATAATTATGTAAAAAAATATAGAAAAATACGATTCATTTCTTCTGTAATTTTCTGGTAAAAAATAATAAAAGTGAAAAATTAATCAGATCAACAATTATTTTTAACTATTTTAATATTAAAAAAATTTCAGTAAATTCAAATATTTTTACCAAAACTACTAAAAAATTTATCGGAGTTTCGGGTAAAAATTAATTTAAGTAACAGTATTATCCATCGACTTTAAGGCGACGCTGTAATCGCTCTTAATTTCTCAGCTTTATAAAAAATTACACATTCCAGTGATCAGTTGTTGCTGAATTACAGTTTATTTTGCTGAATAAGCGTTGGTTGTTGATGACACATCATTTAAGGCTAGATGAACTGCTAGCAATAGAAAAAAAAAATTTAATGTAAATTATTTTAATGTAAATTTTATAGAAAATTTGATTCCTGGAATTTCAAGTAATTTTTCACACTAATCTTTTAGATAAAATTTTTTTTATTTTACATTTCTACAGAAATACAATTGATTGACTTTTGTAGATTATCAAAAAATGTTAACCAGCACCATTGTAGTAGAATTCTACCTCAGGTAGGACGCATTTTCCTTGTTCATTTCTTATTTTTGACAAACCGCAGGGGCAACCAAAAGTTAATGGTAGCATGTACAGAAATACAGTGATCATTAATAAAAACATGCATTTCAAAATCTCCATAATTTAGATTTTATCTGTAGATAAAAAAAATTATTAAAATAAACCCCAAGTATGCGTAACAAGAATAACTCTAATTATAGAAAAAATTTTGCAAAAGAAAATATCTAATATTTTGGACGAAATAAAATTTTCTAGAGCAATATAATTC
This sequence comes from Cotesia vestalis, assembly GCA_000956155.1. NCBI lineage: Eukaryota > Metazoa > Arthropoda > Insecta > Hymenoptera > Braconidae > Cotesia > Cotesia vestalis. Next base: position 36,415 of record JZSA01001706.1, on the reverse strand, counting down.
ATTTTTAAGGTTAATTAAATATAATATTTTGTTTTTTTTTTTAAATTATTTATACAACGTCGCTTTAACAATTTGGTCCTAGGCGACGGATTAGAATACAATTACAGCGTACAATTTCAAATAAATGGATATATCATTATCAAGACTGTAAATCGATAAACACTTTATGTACACTAAAAAAAAACATTAACTTGAATCAAGAGAAGAATTCTTGAACTAAGAAAATAATTTTGAATAGTTTCATTTTCTTGAATCAAGATGAAAAGTTCTTGAATTAAGTCAAATTTACATATACCAAAAAAAATTTCTTAGTTTAAGAATTTTTTTACTCAATCCAAGAAGATGAAATTCTTAAAATTTATTAACTTGATTCAAGTAAATTTTTTTTTCCGTGTTCAAACTATATTTTTAACTTGGTGTAACTTATTACTTATTAGGTAAAAGTGCTTTTACTTACTTTTTACTTTGGAAAAATTTTTTTCACTCAAACTCTTGAAACCACTTTTTGTACTGTCTTAAAACGGGTACGGTCGAATGTTTTAATAAAAATTGTGAAATAATGCTACGTTTTATTGCACGTTATCATTTTTTTTGGATTTGATTGATAATTATAGATAGTGATAAAAAAAAAGTTTAACTGTTTCGTAAGCTTCTGACTGCTTGTAAAAATAGATGATATTAATTACCAATAGACCATTAATGATCGAAAAATATAAATTATCTATGTCAATGACTATCGGATCTATACAATAAAAAATTTTTCGTCATTTTGTAGAATGTTAAAATTTGTGTGTTGAATATTACACTCTAGTGAGTAGAATTTAACATTTTCATGTGTTGATTTAATAATTTACAGTAAGAATACGTATATTTACACAGTAAAAAATTTTCAGATTGCGCCAAAAAAAATTTTTGTATAAACTCTTCTTGTACAATTTGTGAATGACACGAATTAAACTTTTGCCTCTAAGCTACATAAAATATGTCGTTGTGATGCATCGTTGCATACGATTTATGTATAAAATGATGCTAAATTTTTTTTACTTTGAACTGTAGAAATACTTGCTTAATAATACATTATTTTCTGGCATAAAAAATAATTTTTTTTTCAGTGTGTTTGCTCATCAATAAGATTGTAAAATTTAACAAATTGTTTCCAAAATCTTGTTAAAGAAGAAAAAATCAAACAATTGGAAAAAAAAGACAATAGATTAAGAAGCATGAAAAAATTTTTACAAATCTCGCGACAAGTGAAGCTTAATGCAACAACTACACTAACCACATACAAATACATCCATTTATATTTTATACATATGTATACATCCCCCAACGGAGATGAATGCGATCCTGTTAGCACCGACAACGTGGCACCAGGGCGCCCTTCTGTGCCTCAGGATCATCCCTTAATCCGTTCATTCGCATCCCTGCAGTCTCATCCACCACATATCTCTCATCCGCAACAACATATACATTCATAGACATTACATACATAAAATTTACATCTACCTCATCGTCACTTGTTCACTAGCGCGTGAGTGCACTCGAACTTCGCGCGACACTTTTACTTTTCCTCTTCACTGTTATCTTCCCTCCCACTATCGTGTTATGTCTAACCCCTTCAAAACCAACCGCTCGTTTTATGTATGTGACACAAAGTGAAAGTATATAAGTGTAAGTATAGGTTTCAATCTGATCTTGGGATTCTTCAGACCACCAATCTACATCACATCTGATTTAATCCATTTGAGAATCCAATTATGGAGATCACTTCAAAGAGATGATGTATTTTATCCGACTATTATATGTATAGACATCTCTCTTTCACTCTTGTTGATTTTACATCAAGTGTTTAATAGAGAGGGTGTATCGTAACACATCATTTTTAACTTTTGTTGTTCTCAAATTGAAAAATTCAATCTTCTATTAAAAAATTGTATTGTCGTATAAAAATTTTGTAGTTTTTTGTATCGTTTTCATTTTTTTACGCTAATTGATTGTTTAATTGAGCACGTTGTTAACCTGTATAGATAACATGTGTTGAATTCAATACTCCATTTGAAATTACAAAAATTAAGGAACGTTTACTTTGGTTCCATAAATACTTTTCAGGTGAATAAAAATATTATTAAATTAAAAAAATTTTTAATTTCAATCGAAAAAATTCATCACTTATATCATTTTATTTTATATTTAAAATGCTTAAAATATTGTTTTCTTGTTTTTAATTGGAATCTAAATGTTAATTAACTTCATAAATTCCTATAAAACTTCTGAATTTTTTTTAATTCTAGCATTAAATGCATTAAATTGTATGTGACATTTTATCTAATTAGTTTCTTGTGACACTCCAAAATTTAACCAAATATTTATATAATGCCATAATCTAAAATACGGAATTCCCTTCAGTTAAAAACATTAATCCTGAAATTTACACTTTTGTATCATCTTAGTTTTTTTGTAGTGTCTCAAATATATTTATCAAAAAAAAAGAACCAATATCGGAAACTTTTTGAAATACTTGACTCAATAGTCTTTATGATATAGTTTGCTCTTTTCCTTCTAATTGCAGAAAGTATAATTCTCAAAAGCCACATTGCGGACATTCCAAGAACTAAGATCCATCGAAATCTAAAAATGATAACAAATCAGTATTACAATTTAAAAATTCTACAGTCTTAGAATATCAAAGACAAATGTTAACATTTATTTTTTTTGTCTTAGATATCATGAAACTATTATTAATCTATTTTGAACCTGAAAATACTTGTAAATTTAAAATTTATCGCATACTTATAAAAGAATTCTCTGATATGGCCGTATATGGCTTTCTATTGCTTAATCTGGTCATAAATGGCCGTATCAAACTATATATAAAAACTATTTAAACGAAATATAAATTTTTTACTTTATTTTCTTAAATGTTTATGTCAATTAACATTTTTCATTAAACAAAATTGTATATTACTTGATTAAAATTAAAACTTATACCAAATAAGCTCCTGAGGAAAATCAAAAATAATTATTTCAGAACTTAATTATTTTGTAAGGAGACAATTTAGCGACCATGCACCCTTTGTCAGAGATTTTCATTACTACCTTCGATCGAAAAATTATATATGACCATTTCAGGCTATATTAAAAAATTTTTCCACAAGTAATCTTAAAAAACAAATGAATTAAGTTGAAAAAATGCACAATTTTATAATCCATAGTCTTCATTTAAAACAGCCACTAAAAAAGACAGTAAATGACGAAATATTTTGACTTATGGCAGGTATTAAATAAAAATATTTTTTACAATTCAATTCATACCCACCGCTCTATGGCTAATAGGATCAGTTAAAGAAGCTTGACAATGGACGTTTAAGCAAAAAGACGATGAGTTTTCACATCTATTCATCAGCCGTGAATGCAACCTGGTGTTGTAAAAACACAGCAGCAAAAGAGCGTTGATTTTTGCTACTAAGATAATGGAGCCGTGTATTTATACACCGTCGTAAAAAATTAGGGTCCAAGACCCAAAATAATGATGATAATAATCTTAGCTACCTGTGCCATCTAAGTCCGGAACACGGGACACGGGGCAGGGACATGGGTGTCGAAATCCCATTGGATTTTCTCCAGCAGCATCCCTCTTGGTAACCATAAGGGTCCATGGTATAAGGTACGTGGTACGCGGCTGACAGCTTACGGTTTGCTCAGATGTTATATTATTCTGTGGCACGTAGGGTTGGGGTTCAAATACAGGGGCCAAGTGAATTACAATGGTAATAAAAAACGTAAAATAATAAAAATGTCTTAATAAAGAGATTTCTCAGGAGTGGGACAAGATTGGCCAAGTGTATGAGCCGCCACGAGCCACAGCATCCGAGATGAGATATATCCTCGACTTGTTTACAGTTTTTTAAGTTTCTTTTTTTAGTTTTTTTATATCATTCATTCTCTTTTATTTATTTCCAACGGAGCACAATCTAACCCTCGATGACGGCGATGGTTTGATGGTGTTCTCGTCTAATACTTGAAGTAGAAAACACCTCACCCCATCAAATGTTTTCCTGCGGAGTACTCCATTCAACAGATTCTACTTGGGCAACTAACGCGACGACACAATGGATAAATGAGATTTTTTTCGAACGATTGAGATCCGAAATAAAGAGAGAGAGAGAGAGAGAAAGTGAAGTGGAGATGGAACCACTGTAGATCATTGTCTCCTGGGCAGGGGGTGAAGGAGTCGAGGAGTGTATAGATATAATGTACTGACGATAGGGTGCTCCCGAGGGAGTTGGCGTAAAGGGCTTCTGCGGAAAAAGGGTTGGCGGCGTGTAAATGAAAGAGGAGGATGGTATAGAAGAAGCTTTTAATGCTTGTGGTATATCGTGTGCACTCTGATGACGCTGTTGTGATATGATACTGACTATTATTGTGTACTACTGAGTTGTTAATGCGTAAATCGCTAATTGAGACACGGCTAATACCATGGATTTCTATGAATGCTTACGGCGGTGAAAGAGATTGATTTTAATTATCTACCAAGAATGGATGCGCTATTAAAAGTTAAATTTTGCTTTTTATTAAATTTTATATGGGTTCATGATAAAATTTTTTTATAATTAAACAGTAAAAAATTTGTCATCACTTTTAACACTGATGTTTGGCTAACCGGAGTCTATATCCTCGGACAAAATATTCCCGACAAAATATCCTTCTCAAAATATCTTCGAACAAAATATTTTTAAGACAAAATATCCTCAGGATAACATATCTTTTGTCAGAATATCTGTAGACAAAATATCTTAAAATTCATTAAAAAAGAAGTTTGAAAACCAAAATATTATAATGTCAAAAAAGATACACAAAAACTATGTTAAAAGGGTGCAACACGATTACCTGCGTTTGTGTTGGTCTAATATCGAATAAATATACACAATTTAATTCTTATTTAATTCTTTAAACTATGTATACTTTGTCCAAGGATTTTCCGTCCATGGATATTATGGCTGGAGGATTTTTTGTCATATGGATATTTTGTTCGAGGATATAGAATCATAGAACCAATGTTTGTGTTAACGGCTTCTTTTACACAAACTCAGTTTTAATTTATTTATTTGCCTTTACATAAGCCCAATAGCCCAAAGGGCCAATAACAGGGCTACTTAATTTTACAATCATGTGGATTTTGACAGAGTGAAAATTTGAATAATAGTGTGATTTTATATAAACTAAAATTTCTATATTTAATCAATTATTATAAAAAATGTATGAGGTTAAATTTTTAAACTATATTTAATGTGTTGGAACCAAACCTTAATTAATAGTTTTTATTGCTGAATTTTTTAAAATTTAATGAAAAAAAAAATCGTTTTTAACACAGCGTATTAATGATTTAATTTAATGATAATTGAGGATTGAAATAATTTAACAAAACCTTTAATATTTATTAACGATAATTCATTACAAATTGAGTTCATATCAATTTAATTTAATTCAATAATAAAATTTTAATGTGCAGTAACGTTTAATTTAGTGTATAGATAAAAAATCGTGACTGATAAATAAATATATAAAAGTGTAATTGAATAAATTGCACATGTTGTAAAGTGAAGGTAAAGTTAATAAGCATGAAACATAACAGTCTAATTTTCCCTTATCATTAAGCATGAAACTGTACCATTACAAACCATGTTTCTCTCTATCCATTGTACTCAGTTCCTCTTTCTCCTTCTCCCTCCCTCTCTCTCTCTCTCTCTCTCTTTCGTCTCTCTTTTGCTCGCTCGTTTGCTTGCCGCAGTATTTTCGCAGGGAAGAAGTGGGTTCGCCTTTGTAAATTGGCGCCGCATCGTAAACTTTCCCCAGCGCGGTGCAAAATTTCGACACCACTGGTACTGGGAGTAAGCCCCAATTACCGACAACGGACCTGAGAAACGAGCTTGTATCTATAATTCTTGAGAGCTAATTAAGCAAGACGGGGATTAATAGATTAATTAATAATCCGTACGCTTATGTTTATAACATCAACAGAGTATCAGGACATTATTTTAAATCCATCTTCTCTTTGGAATATTGCTAAATTATCTCTACATTTTTTATTTATTGCTTCGTACGTAATTTAATAAAATTGGTATTTTAAATTGCCTTTCAAAATTTGTCTTTTTTTAATTCAAAAGTTTTAATTTATTCATTCAAAAGCAAATTTTTCAAATTAATATAGTTTAATATTTTGAATCAAGAGTGAAATTTTTTTCTTCACAAAAAATTCAAAAAATTTTAATACATGTTAGATTTATTCATTAATTTAACAACAAAAAAACTTTGGAATGAATGGATATATCTATACTGAAAAAAATATTAACTTGATTTCAAAAAAAAATTCTTGAATCAAAAAAAATCATTTAAAAATATTTTTCTTCTTAAATCAAGACGATAAAGTTCTTTAAAATGAGTTTCTTGGTTTAAGAATTTTTCTCTTGTATCAAGCCAATTTCTTTTTCATTAGAAATGTTAACTTTTATTTTTTTAGTAAAAATCAAAAAAATTCTAAGTTGGATTACGAAACAACTTTTTTATGGAGCGTTCAATTTTCTACTAATGAAAAAAAATTTTTTTTATAATCAGAATGTATAGAGCAACTTACAAAACAGCAAAAAACTAAATTAATTTTTTGCCAGTGATTTTAGTTTTAAAATTTTGCTGCCGTTGTTAATATTAAAATTGTAAATTGAAATATTTTTTAACTATTTAAAATCAAATTAGAATTATTGGAAAAAATTCCAGAATCCAATATTTATTAAAATCAATTATAATTTTTGTTTTTCATTTAATGCATTCAAAAAATTGTTGATATAAATTTTCGGTAAAAATAGATAATTTTGTAGACATTCATATTTTATTTATATTGAAAATATTTATTTTATAACCTTGAGGGTCATCAAACATTAGTTTTGACTTACCAAAGGATTCACTTAACTAAAAAAAATTTTCTAACACAAATAAAAGTAAAACGAATCATTAATAACAGAATTCTAAACTCTATAATCACGCAAATACAAGTCCATAAAATACAAAAAAAAATTTTTCAAGTTCTTGACACCTTTTAATCATTAATAAATAAAAGCATCATCAATAATCGTGAATAAACACTTAGCATACAATCGTAATCCATCTAAAAGGTGCATTGTAACGTTTCAACGCCGTAAAAACGCGAAATATGTCTTGAGGGCTTAAAAATCATTCTAACACTTAACTGCAATACAAACATGTATGCAAAAAATTTACACCACTATGCCTGTATTTGTATCTGTATAAAATACAACGAACGTTAGAAGATCTTAAAGTCAGTATGGCATATGGCATATGGCGGTTAATGGCTTCCGCGTTGCACGAGTAAAAGACGCCGGACGTCTAACGTCTAGTCATGATGTCGATGACGTGCACGCCTCATCTATCCGATATATAATATGTAGTCTATAGAATTCAGCCTGTGGACTCAACATCTACTATCAACTATCATACACTCTATGTGTTAAACTACACATCGCGGATTATATACAAAAGTAAATGCAGAAAGATACAGAGAGCGCGGATATGCCTTCAACCTCGATTCGTTTCACTTTAACTCGTGTATACGGCACGTTTGCATCTTACGGAAACACCACCCAAGCCAATGTTAGCTGTTCCTCGTATCGTTATCCTGCCTACTAAATCATACTTTTCCACGGCATCACGCGGTCGTCATAAAATCTACCGTCTGTTCTTCTCAGCCTTCTTCACTATAAAAGATTATGTACTTGTATGAAGCTCTTGTGTCTTATATATTATGGTCTTTCAGAGAATAGAACATACACTTTATACTATACGGTGTTATTTTCACGTGAGAGAGTACATTGAATTTAATGATGTGCCAATTTATCGATGTACTATCAATTACGACTGTTGTCGTATTTTCATTGTTTATTATTTGATTTTTTTTCTAATTACTATTATTATTATTTGTAATTTGCAGCTTTTAGGTAATCACTACACAGAACGGAAAATTTCTTGACGGGAGAACACAATTGTTGGCTCAAGAAAATTTTCTGGTGCCTGAAAGAAGACCGAAGTTGTGTTGGCCGAAGTAAAAATTTTTCTTGAAATTCTATTTTTGGTAGAAGTAATTTTTTATTAATTCAAATTATCATAAATACTTGATACAATACATTTTTATATTTGATAAAGATTTTTATACATTTTAGGGAAGCAGCGCCACCTATTTCAGTTGAGAAAAAAATTTTCTCACTTTGAGAAAATTTTTCTCTTGAATATTTGATACCCATTTTATATTATTTTACCGTGCAATTATACATATTGAATGAAAAAAAAAATGATTCAATATTATTTGATCTTCTCATTTGACATGTTAATCAATAAAAATATTAATGAAAATTTACTTCTATCGAGATATTTAATTTTTTGGAGCAAGAGAGAAATTTTCTCAAGACAAGAAAATTTACTTCTATCAAAAACTAAATTCTTTGGAGCAAGAAGCTGAATTTTCTCTTAACAAAAAGATTTTCTTGACTTAAATAAATTTTCTTGGATCAAGATACGTATTTCTTAAATCAAGAGAATTAATTTTGTTGGAATAAGTGAAATTTCTTGTGTCAAAAAAAATTTTTTTTTCGCTCAAGAAAATAATTAGGAAGAAAAATATTTTCTTGGCTCAAGTGAACCTTTTTTTCTGTGTAAGAATTTAAGGACGTTCCGAAAAAAAACCGTTTTCTTACAATTTTTTTGAAATTTTGAGTACTCATACTCATAAGAATCCTTTATACGCAAGAATTTTGTAAATATTCCTTGCAGCACTAAATTTTGAAATATTAGCACTTAAAATTTGTATATTTTACAAACAAACCCTTTGTTGACCGACGTTAAAGCGAACCTCTCACCAAATATCAATCATATTTTTTTCAGGATTGTTTTAAAAAATTGAAAATCATTAATAAAAGATATACCAAGTATTTTTTATCAAAAATAACATAAACAAGCGGTATTCATTTTTTTACAAAAAATATTTGAAGTTAGTGACTTTCGATATTTTACGTGAGCAGAAGTAAGTGAGCGATAGTCTGTAAAGAAAGGCAGCACTAGTGCGTGAGAAAAAAACCAATACCCATAACCTATTGGTGTCTTTTTCTTGTCTACAAATGTCCTTAAAATTCGATCTTAAGAAACTTTAGATCGCGTTCAATATATCAGCTGTCGAAATCCATACATAATATAATTGTAATTATGTGCTGCTTGAAAGACTGAAATTATAGTAATTAAACTACTTATCAGCCAAAGGATATAAACTATTTATTTATTTATAGAAAATTATAAGAATTTGTATGAGTTTGGACAAGTTGTTGATACAAGGCCACCTGTAGTAATTATAATACTTATATTATCGAGTTATATACATGCATAAAAATTTTAGTTGTTTAAAAAAATGTTTGCAGTCTTAATTTTCGAAACTATAAATTTTTGATGTACGATGTTACGTCAAAGTACTCTCGTAATACTGATTAAAATAATAATAATAATAATAACAGTCATATTTTTAGATAACTTTTACATGATTAATTTTATGTACAGATAAATGTTTAAATAAGAAGGTCTAAAAGAGTATAAAAATATAAGTGTGCAACTGGTGGTGACAGAAAGTGATCGTTTCCTCGTATGTATAAATATTCAACATTCATCACCCGCGGGTCAACCTGGCTTCCTCCTCACCAGCAGTGTGTTAAACACGCTATTATATTGTATATTATATATATGATTACATGTACATTTATATTATATGGTTTTTTAAGTATCAAACTACGTGTACATTGTGCTTAAATATATATTCATGTATACTAATGTAACATATTATTTTCGATGCAAACTACAATTTTATTATTTATTGACAATAGCCTTTGTTTCTCCGAACATATAAAAAAATTTAATATTTTCATATGTTCTTCATATTTTTAGTTCAACTATTAAATTTTCTATTCATATTTTTTTAAACTTTCAAAAACCATTTTGTGAAAAATTTCAGTGTAAAGATGATTAGAAGCTCAAAATTGATACAAAATTGTTTGGAAAATTTGAATTTTTCAATGACTCCTTTTGGATTCCTACTCCATGAGTTATGTTTTGTCAGTTTTAAACCTTTAGTTTTTAATTACATTGATTTCCCGCAAAATTTTTTTTAATCAAATTTTGACATAAGCTCATTTTTAGGATTCCTTTACAAATAAATTATTTTACAGAGAATTTATTGAAAAATGCTACTTTTAGAAATTGAAAAAATAACTTTCACTCTGAAGAAATGAAATCAATTGAAAATTATCCACTCCATATTTTCAACTTGCAGTGATTTTAATGTAGGATATACTAAAGATAGCATATTCGGTTTACTAATTAACAAAGTTTACCTCCTAAAACCCAAAGAACAAACTTTTAAAACAAATTAAAAGAAACAGTGTCGAGAATTTAGCTAAAACATGATCATAAAATCACAATAAACGGGATAAAATGAAATTTGTCGGGCAAAGTTAAATGAAAGTATACACAGGGAGTTACAATAATGAATTGTGTAGTGAAGTAAATGAGAGAAAGAGCTCTTCGACAGTAGTTGAGCGAGTATAAAGTATAAAGTATATACTATATATATATAACAGAAAGGAGCAAAATATATTAAGTACAGAATAAGAGCTGGAGACTCCATACTCCACACTGGAGACTCCATCGTTCACTCTGTACTGTACGTAATATAAAGGCAAAGGCGCACTGAAATCTTGGGAACTTTCATTAGCCGGCATTAGCGAACGGTTTGGTAAAGGTAAAGGCGTTAATCTGCCAGAATTAATCTGACTCAGTTGGATGCTTTCCCTCAATATGCCAACGAGGATCGAGACCAAGAGCACGGAGCAGCGTTAGAGAAGAGAAGATACAAGAGAATCTCGAGAGTTCCCCTTGTAACTCACAACCCCAACCAACCAGCCTTATACTAGCACACCAATACAAACACTAAACTGGTGTAGTGTCGTTTTATATGTACTGCACAGACCTGAACCGTGGCTTTTATACGTATAATGCGGGATACATCTCTTTTGGCCTTGCTCACCCACAACTCACGCCCCGTAGCAACTTGCTCGTTTCAGCCGGTACACTACACCAAAGCGACGCGAGTGAAAGCTCGAGGCTGATGTACAGTGGTGTGCTCAGTACTACCCTGGATTCTCTCGGGTGGTGCTTGCGGGTGTATCGCCCGTGAACGCCCTTCTGGATCTGGATGAGCGTTGAGCTGTGCTGCACGAGGCACATCGCTGTGTGGAGCACGAGTCGCCGCACACAAACGACTCGCTCGGTCGCCTCCTCACAACAGAGTCTACTGCCACTTTGATTCCGTTCTAAAGGATTACACTTTGGTTAATCCCACACTCAACAAAACATGCCCACCGATCTGCTTCCTAGCTTTTCATTTTAATTCACTTATTTCTAACACTTCAATGCATTATGAGATTTTTCACTCTAATCCCACTTTATTAGTTCCTTTCATTTTGGGATATACTTTTTACTGTGATTAATTTATAAATTATTTTTATTATTATGTCTCGATTATTGTCATTTATTAATAGGGAAAGCTTTCTTTAATGCATACTCTTATTCTCTATTGCAAAGAAAAAATTTCGTGCAATCAGCGCTTCTCTGTACATTGATAGAATAATTTATTAGCATTTAAGATTTCTTTGCATTTAAGAAATCATTTCTTAAACATAATTTCTTAGTGTTTAAAAAATATTTCTTAAATACTAAGAAATGTTATAAATACTAAGAAATATTTTTTTAATACTAAGAAATCCTTTTTTGAATACTAAGAAATCCTTCTATCAGTGTAGGCTAAAGGCATGTAATAATATTGTGCAGTAAGATAGTTCAATTGATATACTTGGTTGTTCTTTACATATGTTCTAACATTCTTATTAGTATCTATAAGATAAATACATTAAATTGTATACCGATAGGTTAATTTAACATAAATTTTAAATAACATTGTGATACACAAAATATGTATGGTGAGATGTGCGATGAAATGTTAAGCTACGCAGCATGTACAATTTTTGTACTACACATATTGTGTTATTACAACTTTTTTTTGAGACCTTGACATTGACATTCTAGCTGTTGGATCGATAATTTATTCATTTGTTTGATTTAAATAAATCAAATAAACCAAGGCAAGCATAAAATATTTCAATTTCAATTGTCTTCAGTACACTTGAAAAATATTTGATTCAAGAAAAATATTTATAGTGAAAATATTACTCTTTTTTTGATATGGTCAATTTTCAAAAATAATATTAGTTGATCTGTTGATATATGGCTCTATCAAACTGTATGTGAGAATAAAAAAATTATTTTCTATAATTTTTTATTTCTTCTCAAAATTTGTCCGTGAATTAACGAGTTTAATTAAACGAACATTGGAACATATTCTTAAATAAGATTTTCCAGTAGTTTTTGGAGGTTAAATAATAGCAAAAATTTATTTTTTTTTACACTGGTAGAAAGGTAAGCTTAACTCAAAAGAAAAGTTCTTGAGCCAAGAATTTTATCTTATCTAAAGAATTTTCTCTTGACTCAATAAATTTAATGTTTTCCTTATTATAAAATTTTTCTCTACTTAGTCAAGCTAACCTTTCTATCTTTGCATGAATCGTGATTCGGGCTAAAATGTTTTCAAAATAATCTAGAGAATACGACGATTGCAATCAAAAGTAATACAAAAAAGGATCTATTTTCCAGAAGTGCAATTTTTTGCAGGTTAAAAAATCGTAACCAGTTTTTGGTGTCGTAAATAAAATTGGGAAGTGAGGACTTGTTCTCCTTACACCCATATATACCCTTCGATAGTTTGAGACTGTACATTTCTCCTCATGTTTCTAATTTTTTTTCTTCCATTCGGCCCCCTTGGGCCGAAACACATTAAAGCACGTTACGGTCCGTGGATTTTTAACGCATTTATGAGCATTCGAGAGTTATTTATGCCCGTGATCGCAAAGCAATTCGGCGACTCGCTCGTCATAAGGCTCTCAACGTTCGTCGGTATTAGCTGCGTCTTAGAAAATAAATCTATATAACTTGAAAAAAAAAAAAAAAAATTTAAACATTAAAATTTATCGTGAATTTTTGTAAAAATTGTTGTAAAATCCATTGACCTTCTCGTTTGCGTATTCGAAAAGTGTGATGTGGATAGTGGAAAATCAATTGGGACTGCTGAAGAGAGCAGTAGTCTTTGATATAATATGAATAAGCCAGTGATTGCGTCCATCGAGAATAAAATATAATTTATTCGAGGGACAGAGTCCGTGTATAAAATTCTTGCCGCAATCTAAGTAGTTCTCGTCGTCGTGTTCTTATATATTACTCTCGATTGATATTCCTCTCGGCGTCTTAGTCTTTTCATTCTCTTTCTCGCTCTAACTTTAAACACTTTTGCTAGCTATCATCTTTCACAAAAGACATAATTTTACTACTTTCAATAATAATGACTTATTGTTTAAATAATTTTTTATCGTATTTATTATTAATCACATTTTGTTTCATTGTTATTTTTTAATTTCAATTTTAATTCATTGTTATTATGTACATATTTTTCTCCAAGTTTAAGTATTTTAAAATTAACGAACATTCGGCATAGCACTTGAAGTTCTTTCTCTCATATAATAGCCAATAAAACGAGAGTATAATCGATTTCATGGCAATCGAGTGTGACTGGGGCATAGTCAATTTGCACTCGGTAAGTGGTTAACATCGACCCGCAATAAGACGTCGTAAAACATAGTTATTTTATTTTATTTTGTGTGTATATATATAAAACATGTTGCGAAGAGTATTGGCAATGTCGATTAAGACTCTTAACTCTAACATGATTCATATTATACAAAAGTTTAATATTATGTTGAAAAAAAAATTTATTAATCAATTAAAAGTAAGAAATTAAAAATAGGAAAGTTCATATGGTTGATGTCCTAAAGTTCATATGGTTGATGTCCATAATTATAACTTTTACAAAACTTGCACGATTCTGGTGCTTTCCTATGTTTTCGCTTTATATTTTTCTATTACAAATAATGTACAAATTTTTCAATACTAAGTATTTTCTGTTAAATAGGCACATATGATAAATTAACCATATATGCCTATTAACTTTTCCCGAACCTATGCACAGGGAACATTGTGTTTCCTCTATAGGATTTATATGTACGATGTTTGTATATCTATCTTTTTGGGAAGTAAATAAACAAATAAATAAATAAATAAATAAATATGTGTGAACAATTTTTCATTGCATCAAAAAAAAATTGTGTAAAAAATTTTAATGGTAAAAATTGATTAATTTTGAGCGTTAATTTTATCAAATTAAACAAAGTCACAAATGTGTGAGAATAAAAATTTTCTTGAAACAATGACGAAAATTTATTTACTGTATACATTATTATCATAAATGCAGTAAATTTTTTTATAAAAATTTTAATGTTGGATTAAAAATAAATTTCTATGAAATATTTTGATACGCTTCAGAAGTCTGAAATAATTGCACATCTTTGAAATGACAAAATTTTTTTAGCACAGGATAATTGAAATATTTTTGTAATTTCAATTTTATCATTATTTGTCTTCCAAGAAAACAATTAGAACTTAATTTATAAATTTTTTGATTTTTGATATCATGAGAAAAAAATGCCTAAAATTTTTAATTTTCAACATCAATATTTTTGTAACTTTTTTCTGTTTGAAGATAATTAAAAATAAAAACAAAACAAAATAATTTATCATTAATAATAATAAAATTTATGTAAGTATAGATAAAAAAATAAAAAGCACTGGTCATTGAAAATAATAATCTAACCAATAAATAAAATAAATCACCGATGTATCTTGACATTCATTGGAGTGAATAAAAATCAAACTATTTCCCACACGAACAAAACAGACTATTATGACGCAAAACGATAGAATCCTCATAATAGGGACAGATCGTCAGGCAACCGCGAAGGATTGCGCGCAATCCTCGACAATATACTGCACAAGGGGGATGGTAGGGGATGAATTTAGTTTTGTTCAGATATTTATAACCGCGGTGAGGAGCATAAGCATAAGCAGCGAGAGAGCCATCTCAGCGGGACCCTCGGTGCTTCCAATTCAGATTTTCCTGCATTTTGTTTAAAACGTTTATGAACCGTGTCCGAAACTACGAGGGTTCTTTCCTTCCGAGAGTCTCCTGACATCCCAGGGAGGATTTTTAAACGCAAAGTACGTCCACACTACTCTACCTAAAATTATATTACATACTTACACACATCAGTTCAGGAATGTATGTAATGTCATATATTGTATATTGTATATTGTTATACGGAACCAGCTCGTTGACCGGACAAGCAACGCACCCCTAAAGTTTACGCAGCCGGACACAGGAAATATCGGAGTTGAGTTCCCATGTAAGACGTTTTACGTTTTACGGCAAACTTTCGGTATTATGAGATTTTTTCCTTTTTGTGACACTAATCAAATTCTGTGGTCGATGGACCGAAGTTATTTATTAATCCACTATTAAATATATATTTGGTAAAATCTAATAAATCTTTTTTATTTTGTTTTTGAAGAATGATCATTTTTGTTCAATTTTAAAATTTTGTTGTAGAAAAAGTTTGATCAATATTAATTTGTACTTAAAAAGTTTTAGTAAAATAAAAAAAATTAAGAACAATAAATTTAGCCGTAAAATTTATTTTCCAAAATTTACCGATAAAATTTTAAAAATACTACTATCAATACTAATATTGATAGAAATAAAAATTGACTTAATCTTCTTTTACTTAGACTTTAATGAACCTTATTATTTGATAGTAAAAAATTTTATTTTTTAAGGCAAATTTTTTTCAAAAGTTACGCAAAATTTAAAATTCAGTATTTTCCAAATCTTTTAATTTTTCTTTTTGAATATCTCGAAAACTAATGTAATTAAAAGAACAAAACTGAATTTGTTTCAAAACAGATACTTAGGGCTATAAAAATAAAACGATTTTGAGGAAAATAAAAAAAAAAATCATGAATCTACAAAATTTTGAAATTTAAAAATTCATTAAAACAAAACACCACCATTAAATTTTGAGTGTTTTTTTTATGTGATGGCTTTAAATCAATAATTCCTAAAATATTTAAGATGCATTTTTTTTCGTTTCAATACGGATTTTTGTACTTTAGAAAAATTAACATGATTTAAAAAAAATATTCTTGAACCAAGAAAATCATTTTGAACAGTTTTATTGTCTTTGAATCAAGATAAAAAATTCTTAAATCACGTAAATTAAAAACAATTTCACAGCTCCAGAATTTTTCTACTAAAATCAAGACGATGAAGTTTTTCAAAATTTTTTTCATGAGTCAAGTTAAATTTTTTTCAGTGAGAAAAAAAACACTTTGGATACTGTCTTTACAACTTTAAAATTCTTCAGTTCATTAATATCAAAAATAAATAATTCTATCAAAATTTTTAATTTATGAAAAAATTGTTTTGTCCGTATTTTAACTAATAGTTTTTTTTCTTACAAATTTTATTTTAATTAATAAAATTTTTAATATTTATCATTTATAAATTAAAAAAAATAAATCATAAATTAACGGAAAAAATCACATATGGTATTCAACAATTTCAATTATACTAAATAAACATACAAATAATGAGGGCTTTACACGAGATGAGAGTAGGCGAGAGTATCAAAAATCTCGTCTCGGTTTCGTCAATTCCTCACTTTTGTCAATTTCTTACTTTTCTGAGACGAGAAAAATCTCGCTCTTGTGTAAAGCCCTACAAATAATGAATAATGGCGATAAAACTGGTATTAATTATGTCTAAATAAATATTTGGAAACTGTTCTTCATTCAAAATCGAGAAAACCAATTTATTATAAGATCTTATAGTGATTTTGATTAAGTATAATAATATACATCGCTTAAAAATGGAGAATAATGGTCTTCTGAATGTGTATCTAGATTGGCGAGGGTGGAAGCACAGAAGACAGGTGTCATAGATTGGTTCCATTCGAATAGGGACACAAGAGTCACAAGAGTACTACATAACACACATGTGTAGTGGGATTGTGTATATCTATTGAGATGAACAAGAGAGTAGACAACGAGCAGACGAGAACTATATAACTAAACACACCGAGGGGTTTCGACATTTTGGGCAATGGCATTGCACGATAATCCCACTTAGCACCCCGCAGTGCTGGCCGCTCGTGGGTGTGTTGTGACACTAAAGGGAACAAATAAACACGAGGGCAGAACTACTCTTCTTCTATTCCGACAATTGACTAATTTTTGTCCTAGTCCTAAACAACCATTTAATTGCCCTACAACCGTACAAATATTCTTTGATTATTTATTACGGTACTTTAGCAATATATCAACTGAAAACTGCTAATTTATTCATCTATTTATATGTCTAAAGTACATTAAAAGCTTATAAAACATATTTAATGTTCTATAAAAGCTCTCAACAGGCAAATCAAAAGAGATTTCTTGAATTAAGAAATTTGAATAATCAAACTATTATTCAAATTAATGTTTTTGGCTGAAGATTAATTCAAGCTTCTAAAATAATTATAAAATACTTTTAAGCATCAATGATGAAGATGAAGCAACACAAATTTACTACCAATGTAAGAAATATTAGACAAGACTATCGATTCATAAAAAACCGCAGAAATACGCAAACTGATTTACAAAACATTGCATGATTACAATATTTACTTAAGCCGGTGAGGTTAGCCGAGTGGTCTAAGGCGCATGGCTTATAGAGCACTCGGACTGGCTCACCGGTCAGGCGTGGGTTCGAATCCCAAGCTGGTCTTAGAAACCATCTTGATTGATATTCGACCCTTGCCGCGTAAATTAAGATTTCCACAACTCAAAAAGACCCCAACGTACCACCCCCAACAGTTAAAGTCGGCGATATGACCACAGTCAGTTAAAACTGACTCTAAATAACAATTAATTAAAAAAAAAAATATTTACTTGAACAGAGTTTTTTATCATCAAAATTCTTTAATACTGCTAAGAAAAAAAATATTTTATTCAAAATAATAAATAAATTATTTAAACATGATTGGTCGATCGAAGAGTAGTTAATTGCTTGATTTACTAGTAAAACAAAGAAAATTTTAGATTACTTTTTGCCATCTATCTACTGTCATGAAACTAATGAATGACTGTATCAATAGAATCTAGAAATAACTGCGTTATACTTTTTTACATAAATGTATATACATAAAGTCTAGTAATATTCAAAATTGGACAACTTTAAGTTTTTATAAATAATTGATAATTTAAAAATGGAAAAATAATGTTAAATATTCGCATGACTTCATATTTTTATTGAAAATTTTTATGATTAAAAATTTATTACATTTATTTAACATAATAAAAAAAATCTCTTTTTTAAAGATCGAGAAAGATCTTATAGATCTAAATTTTATTTCTATGATCCTAAATTTTAAAGATTATTAAAATTTAATTAAATATAATTATCATAATTTCTTCAGACAATTTTTTAGCCCATAAAACTCAATAATCAAATACAATATAAAATTCAAAAACTGCTGTTTTTATATAAAATTTAAAACGTAATTTATATGCGTATGATATGATTAATATGAGTTTATTCAACAAAAGAAAATTTAAACCGTCAAATGCGAGGATGATCAACGAACTGACCAGTCGGTGAGTAGTCCGTTCGTAACCTCTTGCCCTCGGAAAGAAATTTTCGGGGTCCTGGGACTATGCACATCCCGATTTGGATCCGGATGGGGAATCACATCGTATGATGTATTATACAATATTATGTATAGAAATTTATATACAAATACATATAGAGAGTTATCCATTTCAGCTATCCCGTACCGCGAAACACGTTTTCAATACTGAACTAGTGTGATGCTCCTTTAGTAATAAAATTACGAATTCAGCTACAAGTTATATCTAACAACTGGGCCTGATATTCAACTCATAGGTTTTCAATGGACACCTATGCTGGGACGTCCCGCATCTAGGAACGAGTTTCCCTCATATCAAGACTTGCTCAACTTGAGATATGTACATGGCCTCACTAGACGATTTGTGTGTCCAGTGTCCGCTGTAATTGTAATAGAGCGTGAAAAAAAAATTCTTGGACCAACGAATTTTTACGTTAAGTTCAAAGTAAAAATTTTTCTGGTTCTAGACATCTCTATTCTTTCAATCGGACGATCGGGATTTTAGGTGGAGTGTACCGGTATAGAACTACCGTTACAGTAGTCTTTTAAAGTAGAATCACCTGTCGGCTTGGAGATAAATTTACGGAATAATTGTGCGTTTATAATTGAGATATCTATGGACTTGAAATTGATTTTATAAATTTTATCTGTAATTAGTTGTTGCGGGTCATTGAACTGAAATTTTTTGTATTTAAAATATTTACAAGATTTTAGTTTTTTTTTTTTTATTATTATTATTATCGTCTTTTATAATTTTTTGTCTGAATTTTTTTGTTTGTTTATGTGTTGATAGTAGAAAATAAAAAAAAATAGTTTAGTTTTTTTTTAATGAAGATAAAATATTTGTAGACCATTAATTGTTTATTTTAATTTTAATTTTAATTGTTTATTTATTATACGAGATTTCAAAATCATTAGAAAATTTTTTTCATGTACATAAATAACTTTGAAAAATTTTTTATCTTGAACTAAGAATAAAAATTTCTTAACGAGAAATTGTTTCTGGTTTACGTCAATGTTACTTGATTAAAGACAAAGAAATCCTTAAAAATGATGTTTTTTGGTTAAAAATTTATAATTTGAATCGAATTAATTCTTTTATCAGAATGGTCAAAATTATGTAAATAATTTCCATATCAAAATATAAAAATAATTCTTACAATTAATATAAAAAAATATTGTTAACATTTTTCAAAATTTGAAAATAAATCTGTAAACAAACTACTGTATGCCTATCAATCATATATTTTCTGACACGAATAATTCTTAAAAATTCCTTGACAAAGTTAAGCAACCAACAAGCAATGATAAATGAATAAACGCAAAAAGTGAAATCATCACGTTCCGTGACAAACGACTTTCTAGAAAGGGATGAAAATTAAAATACACATGAAAGTAAACAGCTGTTCCGATTGGCCCGTGCCCGTCCAGATGTCCACTTCGGCATAAATTCTTACGGTCACGTTTTAACCATCTAACCTCTACTCTGTGAGAACAAATCCTGCACCAGCTAGCTATGCTAGACCGAACGGAGTTTCTACCAGTTTCCACACTTGAGTCTGGACTGTGCGCTAAAGCTAGAGTAGTAAATATAGTAAAAGGAGACCCTTCTATGCCTTCCGCCTTCAGATTTGTGTCCCGTAGATCGTACTAGCTTATAACAACAACAATCATAACCATATACTTGCCCATCTCTTCTTCTTTCTCCATCATCCCTTTAATACACAATATTTTTCCCTTCTTTTGCATCTTTCTTCTTTGTCCGTAGATGTTCAACGTCAGGCCTCATACTCAAAGCCCTATATACACTCGGACACCCAAGGGGAACGAGACATTAATTATCTCGAAAAAGCAGTACAAGGACGTCATTTTGGATTATCCGAAATTTAATATTGCCAACGGAGAAAGTTTATGTCTATTCTATTCTTTTCCTTCTTACTTATACTCTTTCATACGACTTTTTTGTGGACAAAACAAACAGTTGACCGAACAACCTTATTAGCAAATTTTTTGTCCCCAAGTCGAAAAGTTCGACCCCCGATCCAGCTACAGGAGTGACATTGGAAATGTTCAGCAGAGGAATAATGGTGAAATCAACGAAAACAAAACAAAAAAACTTTTGTAAACACAATTTATTTTATTTTAATTAAAAATTTTTTTCATGTGTATACACGGAAAGAATAAAATGACACTGCATATCCTCGCATATTATACGCAGTGATATCTGTGCTGAAAAAAAATTTCAGATAATAACAAATATACTCCAGATTATACAAAATTATTTTTGTATTATACTTGGTGTAATCTCCCATTTGACTAAATAATTTTTCTGGTAATGCCGGGTAAGATTACACTAGATATAATCCGAAAAAATATGCCGCATAATTTGAAATAAACTCGGTAGAAATTTTGATTATACCCACGATAACTCCTCTATTTTTTTTTTTTTTTTTCTCGCGCTATTTTTTATTTCATTTGGTAACAGATTAAAGTATTTAATTGCAGTATACAAAGGACTATTTTGGTACTTAGTCTTGGTTATTTTGTGTCCTTGTATTATTTTGTGTCTAGATCTGCCTTCATAGTTATTATATTTATGTGTAGAAATATTAAAGTATTTGGTCAGACTACTTACTACAAATTGTTTTTTTCAATCAAGTTAATTTTTTTTCAGTTAAAAAGCCTCCAAGGTCTAACTACTGGATATTTGTGATAAAATAATAATTTTGTCTCCATACAAGAGAGCTCAATTGGAGGAGTTAATTCTTAAAACAAAAATCATTTTTATGACTCTCCTAAGGATTTTAACAAAAATTAATTTATAATTTAGCCAACTTTTAATCATTTTTTTTTTTTTTTTATTATAATATGTTAATTGACGTGAAAATTTTCAAAACATATAGAAAATTGAAAAATTATCTTAGTATTCTTACATATACCATAATATGGCTATAGATGACCAGACATAAATATTGGCTTTATTTAGCCATATCAAGCCATTCTTTCACGATATATTTAATATATAGTATAATTTTTAAGCAAGTTCACTGAATTCTGTTTGCATTAAAAATGACCATATTTTGTTAATAAAAATATTTTATTAACAAATAATTTTTATGAACGAAAAATCCTATAAAATTTTTTTAAGTAATGATTAATATTAAAATTGATTAACATTTTTTTTTTATTACAAATAAATCTTAATTAGGTCTTATTATTCGCGGATACCTTAATTATGACCACAAATACCAAAGTTACTTATTAAAAGATTGAAGTTAATAAAAATTATAAAAAAAATAATTCTGAATGATTAAGCAAGAAGAGTTCCATGCATTTACTGTAAGTGACCACTAACAGAATCATAAAATAAAGTGCATCGAAGGTTTGATATATTAGTGAATATTACGACTTGTGTTGTAATTTATTTCAGAGTGGCTGAGTGCATTAAGTGCGATAATAAAGTCGTATCAATAAGATTAATGGAAAGAGGCATATGTTTAACAAAGAAAAAAATAATGGCTTGAAGAATTAAAAATAATAGATGTGAGATCCTCGATGTAAATGCTGTTGGTAAATGAGATGAATGGAGACAGTCGTTCGTTCTCTGTGGTACTGTTTAACATATACGACAAGTCAACGGGCTATCTACCTTCGGGCGATACTGTAATGAGCCGTGGCAATAATAACTTTTAATTATCGTTATCCGATGTATTTTTCTACTGACTCTATCGATATTGATTATATTTTTTTTTCTTTTTTTTTTCTCGGCGATAAATAATAGTTTATACTGTTAGTTTATTTAGATATAAAAGGGTCAATGTTGATTTAAAACTGATAAAATGTACTTATATTTATGTGAATGTTGAAATAGTTTGTAAGTTGGGTCTTCTAAAAAATTTATTGGTTAGAATTAATCGATATTATTTTAAAAGGTCTCGGGTATATTCTCTATTATTTCTATAAGTGTAGATAAAAAAATATTTTCTGAAGTCAAAAACATAAAAATTCTTTTGTCAAGTATTTACTTCTTGAGCTGAGAAATTAATTTCTCAAATTAATAAGCCGTTTATTTTTTAATGAAATTATTTTTAGCTCAATAAGAATGAATTATTTTCCAACAAAGAAGTTAATTGCACGCCTCATAAGCGAAGCGGATGAGGTTGTGCTCTAAACTCGCCTTACAAAAATCAAGCGATTTCTTGAACTAAAATTGTCTCTATTTATTTTCTCCCGCACTTGTAGAACAATATTTACACATAAATGTCATGGAAAAGCACTAGTCCCAACAATTATGACATTTTTAAAAGACATTTTACTTTTTAAAAAATAAAAAAAATGTTTATAACTGCCGAAAAACTTAACTGATCAAGTTCATTTATTTTTTATACGCTTCAGTATGATTTAAAACTAAGACCTTTCGAAGATCACGGTCTAACTCAATGTAGTTTATTTATAACTAGCAATAAACTGAAAATCCACTAATCGTTTGCATATCTCTATTTATGTAAATAAGGTTCGTTTAAAATACATGCGCAGTACCTTTTCTTTTCTGGGTGGACAATTACGCGAAAGATTTAGAAGTATTTTTTTATTTTATTTTAATTAATTTTATTATGAAAAACGAGATTATGAGGCGTGCACTTTTGGATTTTGCAAAATTTTTTAAAATTTAAGTTTCTTGATTTCACTAATTCAAAATAAATTTATTTAATCGAAAAAAAGAGGTTTCTTAGTCCAAGAAAAAATTTTTTTCATTAAAAATATTCTTGATTAAAGCTAACCCTTTTTATTGTGTAACCATCGTCTACCTGATCGAAAACTTCACTTCCATTTCCTGATTAATTAATTTCATCCATAAATTTACCTTCAATTCCAGAGCAATCAAATTACACTTTTTATGTTGATTATCAATATTAATTATCGCTAATTTTATCATCAAAGATCTATAAATTAAAAACTAAATTATACGCTTGAGCTAATTGGATATGAGACTTCAAAAAAGCAAATAAAATATATTAATTCAAAAGTTGGTCATCAATTAGCTTGAATGCGTTATAATTAAACGGATGATGTAGCAGAGGATCCAGGATCAGGATGAAGCAGAAGGGGGTTGAACGAAAATCCAGAATGTCTGGATGTTTCCAACAATTCCCCAGTGGCAATTAATCAAGACCGAGTGGAGTAGTAGTGTAGTCGATGCTATATACAACCCACTACGGTAATTCGTCACGAGGAATCGCCCAGTGTTCGTCTACATCTGAATCCACCGCTTAAACCTGTAGCCTACTGATTTATTTCTCTTTGTGTACTGCATTGCATATATATATATATATATATTTGCACATACATATTTATGGATTGGTTTATACGTCTTGGACGCTCGAAGCTTGGTCGCAAGACATAAGTCCAGGTGATCTCATCGTCCCGTTAACGGATCCTGCACATCCTTCAGTGTAAACTAGACCGGTAATCCTGGCAAGACTGGACACCACACTTCCCACTGTCCTGTCCTCTGGTCAACTGTTCTCGCATGACAAGTTACAGTAGTATGTTTAAGTTAAACCAGTTCCATTAAATCCATTTTTTTTTTATGGACATTATTTCACTTTTTGTACTGTTTTTGACTTCCATGCATCAGTTACTTGCTCTACTCTATAGCATGATGATTAACTTCTTAATAAAGGTTATTATTTTAAAAGCAAAACATGGGAAGAATTATGCACCAACAAATTATCAAGTAGGAATAAAAAGAGTTGATAAATCATTTTAAGTTTTTTTGTTTTTTCCTCGGAACTTTCTATTTATGAAAAATTGAATTTTATGTTATTTTTTTTATTTAAAAAAGTTGCTAAATATTTTTAACTTAAGTTTTTAACTTAAATTTTTATGAAGTGAAGCTTGAAATTTTTGGTTACAAAACATAAAAAATTAACATGAATAAATTTTTTAAAATCGTTGCATATTTGTCTTGGTGAATTTTTTCAAAATTAAAATATTAATTTAAAGAAAAAAATTAAATTTGAATTTATCCAATTGAAATAATTTTTGTTTTAATCATAAAAATTTTCGAATTAGCAGTTTCAAACATTTATTTTAGGTAGATTTTCAGAAGAGACACTTTATTTTTAAAAACTTCACGACTAAATTGACTTTAATCAATTTTTCTGTTCTATATTATTTTTCGTTATTTTATGATGGTTTATAGTCATTTTGATTCAATTTTAGGAAATAACCGAACGTGACTCGTATATGTGATAACATCCGCAATTTTAAAAGATCTTGATGGAACTTTAGATTTATTTCGTTTATAATTATCTTGAGAAGTTTAAAGGTTAGAAAAACTGATGATTAATTTCAAATCGTATCAATTTAAAATTTTGAAATAAGGACAAATCGTGATTTTAATGGTCGAATAATTTTTGGCAATATGAACAATCAAATTACTTTTGATTAAAAAAAATAGTTCAATTTAGAAAATTGCATTAGCGAGCTAGTGATCTTCTTCTTTTGACGAATAAATTTTTACTTTTTTCTACTTTTGAGTGATTTTTTCAAAGCTTTAGGTAATTTTAAATTGTTTTCAAGTGCATTTTATAGAAATTTGTTTGTTGTGTTTGTTTTCATGATGAAATTTGTTCAAATCTTTTCCGTTTGATGTCCTGGCTAAAGTTCGTTTTTTTCCGTTATACTATTTTCGAAACTTTTAATTCTAATCTGTTTTAAAATAATTTGATTGAATAAAAAGTTATCGTCAAAAATTTTTTTCTCAATTATTAAAACTTTCAACTAGTTTCACAGTAAATTTTGTCGAATTTTTCAATTTTCATGCCAGAATAAAAATCTATTGACATCTTATTCTAATAAAAATTCTATAATCAAAAATTTTACCAAATACACGAATTGATTTATAATTTTTTCAGGATGGAAACAAAAGAAAACAAATTTCAAAAATTGTTTTTCAATCGCTGAAAAATAATGACAAGCTTTAGTCAAAACAATAATTTTAAGAAAAACGAGAATTTTATTTAATCATCATTATTGAAGATTAATAACTTTATTGACTCAAAAATTGCGAAACATATAAATTAATCCGTTCGTAGTTTTTTAATTCCTCCAAAGACTCACAACTTTATCATCACTGTCTTGAGACATAATCATTTATCATATGTCCTTGACATGTGGGTTATCGAGTGTACGAAGAGCTATGCTTTTTAAATATAAACTTAAAAATATATTTCTTTCGGATATTATGAATTTTAAAATATTCTATCAAATTACTAAATAAATTACGATCGAAAATTAGCATAGTAAAGAAAGGTTATTAAATAACCGAGCGAGTGTCGACAAGAGCTAAAAAGTGTGATGAACTTCGTGACCCCTGGAGTTAAAAAAGTAGCTGGTGGTAGTTTTTGAGCGCGACATTATTCGGGATTGGGCAAGTGCCTTAAGGCATATTTACAAATTCATACCGCAGATGCGCATAATGGCGCTGATTCATGACATTTGATTAGAGTATTGTCGTGACCCACCCCTGCACTTACCTCTCCCCCATCGTCATTCACCAGTCTCGGTTTCCTTGCGTGTGTTACAACCGCCCTACAGACAGCAATCGCAACCCTTGAAATTGCCACCGCAAAATCTACAATTACTTTCTCTTTGCCTCCCTATTACCTCTTCCATGATTTAAATTTTTTATTTTTTTTTTCATGTCTATTGGCTTAACGGTTGCATGAATACTAAATTTTTGAAAAAATGTTCTCTTTAATAGCTTTAACGCGTATAAAACTATTTTACGATGGAACATTCTTTTAGATCTAAAAAATTTTGAAAAAGTAAGAAAAATACTTTGTTTCAAAAAAAATTAAACGAGTTTTTCAATGTTAAGCATTCTTACAAAAAAATTAAAATAATTAGACGAAATCAATTCATTTTTTTTTATCAATAAATTCCCATATCTTGTTTGAGTTAAAATTTTCGTTTTTTGTTTTATGAAATTCAATGATGGTGTCGATAAGAAGGGGTTTAATTTGTTCAATTTAAAATATATAAATTAATTAAAAAAAATAAAAACAGATTTAACACTTTATAGACTGACTAAAAAGTTTTTTTTCTTAATTTACAAACAAAAAAAAAGTAATTATGAAAATTTCATGATTCGACTAATTTTAAAAGTTATTAAAAAAAAAAAGTAGTTTGTAATTAGAGTTCTTTAAAAAATCTAAATATGCTCTCACTTTGAAAAAAAAAAAAAAAAGGTTTGAAATAAACCACGTATGTCAATATATTGGAAAAAAAAAATTCTGATTGTAAAATTATTAAAAAAGTGATGAGCAAATCAGAAAACGAGTGACTTTCTTAAAAATTCGATATCTTTTGAACAGGTAATCGAAAAAAATCTCAGAATTTTGTAGAGAGAGTTTTTTTTCTATACCTACTGAAAAATGGCAAAATCCTAAATAAACATTCTTGAAACTGTCCGACACTTGGCGGGGAATGACCCATATGTAAGTTTATAGTTGCGTGAAAAAATTTTCTGAAATATCCTGATGAGGGGAGGGCTGATCTAAGTGCATATAATTTTTTTGAATGACCATATACACTGCGAAAATTTGAAAAATGAATCCCGTTCATACTTATATTTATTTAATGTCAACCCAAGCCAGCAAATCAAAGTACATAATATCAAATATTCGAGGGTCATCTCCAACATTTAATTTTCCATCTATCTTCATCTCGATAAATTATTTAGTACTCGAATACTTTCTTCAATTACGTTCTAAAAGAGAAATTAATCAAACGTACTCGAAATCGTTGATAGCTCCAACTAATCAAAGTTCTTGTAGAGTTTGAAACTTATTTAGAAGGCTATTTCCCTCCTAAAGCTGACGATGGGTCAAAACATGACGGGAATACTTGTAGTATATCAGACGAATAGAAGAGAAGCGCATATAGAGTGTATAATATCAGATTGGGTGAATGTGTGTTTTGTACGTAGCAAAACGGGGGTGATGTTGAAACGGAAGGTGGTTATTATTAATTCAATGACATTGGGATACCACGGAGTGCGCCGGTGGGTTTTGGTCTAGTGAAGAAGCATGAAGCTCGGGTGCTCGAATCAGTCTGTCTTGAACTAACTACACGATAGTTGCATTGTACTATTATATACATCTATCAAGTGAACGAGGATAGTGGTGTGTAACGTCACAATAGAATACTTGGGGTTGGTAGTCATTGCCCTGCGGCGGTCTAACGAGGTTACAGACTCATCTCACACTCGGGTATCCAACGACTCTGCTACTTGTAACTTGGACCTCCTTCACTTGTTATATATATATATATATGGACAATAATTGTTCAAGTAGTAGTTTAATCTAGTACTAGTCATAGTAATATACAGAGGCAGTAGTTCATCAGACCTACACAATATTACTAATCAACGGAGTCGCGAATCCACCCGATGGTTAAGTGTCTACAGAATTGCCAATTCACACTTTCAGTTAAATGAAAATATTTCCATCTGAAATATTCCAACAAAAACAATTTTTTTGCACGACTCATAACGCGAAACATTGGAGAGTACTTTATAATTGAAAAATTTTTTCAGTTCTTCTCTGCAAATATTTTTGTTTGTATGCTATTATTAGTACATAATAATCAACATATTTTCCCGTCAAGCAATAGAAAATGTTAGCTTTTTGGAATAACGATAACTTGAAAAAATCTATTATTTCGATCACTTTTTTTTTCTTGTAATAGACTCATTTTGTGTCTGGACGATTTAATATCTTGAGACTTAAAATAATTTACTTTCATCATACATAAAACATATACGATGAATTTTCTTCCTTATGCGCATTCGCGTTATGGAAATAGCTGGTGCTCAGTTAAGTAAGGGAAATACCGCGAAATATTTTGAATAAAAATTACGTAAATAATTGGTAATAAATTTTTTTCTTTTCCACTTTACAAATTAGCAAACCCTAAAAAAAATTTTTGGTATTATTATAAATCGATAGTGATGGGAACCTGATCGTCAGGTCCATTTTTGAGATTATGGCGACATCTCCCGACTTTTGAGTAAAGCGCTAACTAGACTGGATGTAAAGCGCTAACTGCATTAAGATGTTTCATTTTAATGATTCTTATTTTTTATTCATAAAATTTTCATTCAACTGTCTAATTTAATGGTTAAGTTTCTGAATGACAAAAAAAATTTTTTTTTTCAAAAAAAACATCAAGAATCATCTAGCTAGATGTGACTGAACAAATTTTGACCAAGCTGAAATTTGTGACGAAAATTCCGTGACGGTCACAAATTGTTATCTAGTTCATCTAGCTAGATGTGACTGACCAAATTTGTGACAAAAAAATATCTGACAGACATTGACCAAAAACTGTGTGACGATCATTTTGCCTTCAAAAAAGTTGGTTCTTAAAGTCCGTCAGTTACAAGACCGTCAGCGGACCGTCTTTTTACCAAAACTTAAAATGACGGTCATTTCACATCACTATATATCGAGCAAAAAAAAAAAAAAAAAAAGATTTACTGTAATTTTTCAATGTTTGGTTTTTTCTAAAAATATGTATGCCAATTAACATGAAGTATGAAACAAAAATTAAGATAGTAGTTAATAAGTGTAAAAATTGATGTAAGATATGTTTTGTAAGAAAGTCAATAGTCAAAAAGTCATGCTTTTTAAAATTTTCCTAATTTTTTTTTAATAATTTCAAGAGAAAATATCAATAAAAAAATTAATAAAAGCACAATAAATGTGCATATGATTTCCCTATTAATACTTTCTCATATTGGGTATAACGAATGGTTATCAGTGAGATTCAGTATAGAGTCACAAATGAAGTTGCTAGTGAATGAGAATAACTATAAAGAAAAGATGAAGCGAGAAAGAGAATAGGGCACGTGACTCGGCCTGATTAAAATGTTAATCAGCGGCGGGTTCGCTGTTTTTTTTTTTTTTTTATATTTCAACTTTCTCATTCTTGCTCGTTTTATTTTTCATCCGATACCCTTTCAATGAGCATGGTAGTAGAGTCCGCAGGGTTGGATCGTTGTCGATGAATGCATGTACAGACCCGATGGTTACCCGTGCGCCCATACGCATCTCCGGTTACCTCGGTGGATTAATTATGGGGTAGATCAAAAGAGCATGCGACCACAAAGCGGGTAACATAACGGGTGCTCACGGTCCTACTGTCTAAAAACCAGAACGGTTAGTTATAGATATTCACGTAGAGTGTGTGTATAGTGTGTCGTGATCATCATGATTATGATTTTTACGGCGTTATGAGTCTTTAGGGTAGATCGTTATTATATACTATGCTTTAACGCGTTTATATTTACTGCTCAATTTCAATGAAATTCTGTATAAATCATTCGTTTATTGAACTTTTATCACTTATCACAAATTCGATAATCAGAAAAAAAAGTTCAAGAGTTTTTTTTTCTGAAATTTTGATAATTTCTTGAGTTGGTAATGTTCAGATTAATTTGTGGGTTGAATATTTAACATTTTTGTGGGTTAAATCAATACAATGGTTAATTAGTATTTGATAAGTTTATTTTTTAACACCAAAGAATGTTATTTGATACAAAAGCAACCCTTTACAAATTAAACTTTTGAATCTCTACAAAATTTTTGTTATAAGTGCTTCCAATCATTAAAAGGCACAAATTGTACTTTTTCAAAAGACCGTCAGGTCTTTTTTTGACCGTCACGTTACGGTCACAGGACTGTCTGCTGACCGTTTCATAAATGACAGACCGTCACAATTTGGGCGACATCTCCCGACTTTTGAGTAAAGGGCTAACTACACTGGATGTAAAGCGCTAACTACTTTAAGGTGTTTCATTTTAATGATTCTTATTTTTTATTCATAAAATTTTCATTCAATTGTCTAATTCAATAGTCAAATTTCTAAATGGCAAAAAAATTTTTTTTTTTCAAAAAAAACCATCAGGAATCATCTAGCTAGATGTGACTGACCAAATTTGTGACAAAATGAGAATTTTCAATAATTTTTTTTTGCTGGTAAATCATTTTACTTCACAAAAGTAATAACATGGCATCATTATACAATGTTTTGACTTGATTTCACGAAAATTTGAAAAAAAAAAATTGATAACTTCAAAAGTTATGGTTGTTTGTGTTGACCCAGTTCTAATAAAAGGTCCTTGCCATGATCATCTTAAATGCTTTGAGATTTATCGAAAATCAATCGCACAAAAAAATTAGTTTTGTCAATAAATAATCTTGTGCTTGATCGAAGCTTTTTTTTTAAATTAACAAAATTTATTTCCTTACAAAAAATCGAAATTTCTGAAGAAAAAAATCCTTCGGTCAGGCACAAGTTTTCTATGTATTCTAAAAGTTGTATGAATTTCATAGAAATCTACTGATCGGTTTTTTAGTTACAGTGATCACCAGTTCAAAAAACATAGTTTTGAGAAAAACGCATTCAAAGTTTTACACTTTCGAGAGCTAACTACTCTCCAGTGTTCTGGAGTGCCTGAGCGTCTTTTGTTATTTGTCGAATAATTCGAAAAGTATTTGTTGGATTTACTTCAAATTTTCAGAGAATATTCTTAAGATATTATACACAAAGAAAATGTAAAAAAAGTCGATTTTGTAGAAATTCTGACTACCTTTAACCCTTTAATGCAATGTACATGTCTGGTGAAATCTGTACTAACTACTTCTTCTTTATTGAAAATAAATTGTTTATTTAAGATTATTGAATGATTTGTATGTATTGTTTGATGGACGCAAATTGATAGTTAATTAGGTAAATTAAGTATTTATTATGTTGGTTTTTTAGTTAAAAATAACTCTTATTCGCTTCGATAAAATTGTTTTCTCAGTCTATCAAATCAACGCATCAATAATGATCTATCAGCACTAAATTTGTTACAAATAACATTTTATTCTGTTAAAAATTTGTAAATAGGTTTCTAGAATATTTATAAATGATTTCTTCGATAAAAATTTTCCTGTCATGTTTCTAATAAAATGTGTAT
Source organism: Cotesia vestalis (assembly GCA_000956155.1). Taxonomy (NCBI): domain Eukaryota; kingdom Metazoa; phylum Arthropoda; class Insecta; order Hymenoptera; family Braconidae; genus Cotesia; species Cotesia vestalis. Next base: position 4,558 of record JZSA01001706.1, on the reverse strand, counting down.
GAAAAGTGTCCGTGAAAATGATGAGGAAGATTTTAGTTGTGGACGATGATGAAAAAAAAATTAACTGTATAATAAAAAAGGTTGAAAGAGTTGTAAAAATAAAATTAAAATAGTGATTAGCTACTAACATAACATCCATGATAGATAGTGATGCGCGCGCATATCATTAATCATACTATATTATCAATCATACATAAGTTTCGTAACATCAGCCGAAGATGAAGCTAAAGTTGTAAATATAATTGACATGACCCACGTTCAAAGTTATAACTAAAAAAATAATAAATAAGTGATAATGATAGTAGTAACAAAATATAAAAAAAATCAGAATAAATTATTTTGATAATTTTTATGACCCATATTTAACATTCAGCGTTTCGAAATTTAGCATTACAATGACGTTTGAATCGAATATCAAATGAGAAGGAAAAAATCTATTTACTTTCAATTCGAGTTTCTTAATTAATACGAGTGAATATAGATAAATATCTAATTCATTTAACGCGTGATGCAAGTGTTACTTATTATATATCGTGTTTCACTTGTTGATCGGCATTTCCGGTTACTGATACTCGAGATTTTTTTAACCTAGTAATAACTGTATTAATCATTATAAAACATGATAGGAGTTACTTTGGTTTTACATAAACTATTAATAAATTTATTTTTTGTGCATTGGCAATACTGATAAGAGCGCACAAATTTGTCAGTTATCTTAAATGAAAGTCTCGAATCATAACAATAATCACTAACAATCTCCAGTTACATGTATACTATTAGAAGATTTAATAAAAGATTTAAAATTATGATTTAAGAACCTTTGGGCGATGATTTTTCAATATTTCCAATTGCAGTACATATAATTTTATACCAACAAATAAATTTTAAAAATAAAATCGCATTTGTAATATCTACTATCAATTGATATGATATCGACTACCAAGAATTCGATAAACAATGTCATAGAATTAACTGGTACAACCAAAAATTTTAATCCCGACAATATAATTAACCTTTTTACTCATTTCGAATTCGACTTCTTTTTATCTTAAAATCCGACGGGTTGATTAAAAATAGACAAAATCATGAATATTTAAATTTAATTTCAGAAAAAAAATTATTCAAAGTTGTCGTTTATTCTGTCTTACTTTTTCGAAAAAAAAAATAAAAATTTGTACGATGATTACCACTTTTTTTTATATTTTTGTTTTTCATTATAATAGCTCTTTAAGTTCTTTGAATATTCTCATAAATCCTTAGAATGGTCTTGTAGGATATAAGTTAAGTTAAAAAAAACAATTATTTTTTCAAATTAAGAAAACTCGAAAAATTTTTAAATCGTAAAGACAGCATTCGAAAAAAATGTTAGTTTTTAATAGAAAAAAAAAACGAAAATTCAACAAAAAAGAAGGAGATAACTTTGAAGTATTGTTTTCCATTTTTTTACTTAAAGCAAACTACATTTAAAAACAAAAATATTGAAAAAAAAAAAAAAAAAAAAAATTTTTTTTTAAATCAAAAAACAATATTAACGTCCCGATTTTTTAATGATAATAAATTTTACTATAAAACCCCATTTGATTCCAAAGAAAAGCATGTGAAATTTTATTTTTATTTTCTTAATTACATCGAAGAATTTTTACAACAACTATTTTTATCTAACAAATAATTTATCGCTAGATTTATATTTTTATCAATCAGAGAATAGTAATAGTTATATCAAGTTATGAGTTATAAAATACATTTATACACAGATTGATTGCTTTTGGCGCGTATAAATAAATATTAACAAACAATAGAAATCTACATATACAATAAGAAGTAAAATTAACACTTCTCACTGTCTACGAAGTCTACAATCTGCAGTCTACATCCCGTGAATAAAATTATATTCATTGACTACACCGATAGAAAGGTTAATAAGTCTATGAAAAACTCATCTCTCACCATTAAACACTCCAAAAATAAAAATGAAAATACATATCTATCTATATAAACTTATCGTAAACTATAAACTGGTCTGTAATGTATGTATGACATGTGTATACTATTGTAATAACTTATAACCATTAACCATTTATTATAGTTCACAGCTCGTAGTTTAACACTTACAACTTGCCACTACATCCAACACAAAAGGTATAAAAGGAAATGTAAAGACATATACAACACATTTTTATTGATAAAAAATCACAATATAAGTATGAAGGTCATACTAGGTTACATCAGTGACGAGAATCCAGACAGCGACCAGGGAGAGCAGCATCATTAAACAATACATTACAATAAAGTACAATACAATTCAATGCGATACAAAACAACAAATTGCTGCACAATAGTCACTCAAGATTCTCGACAAATATATATTAGTATAATATATATATGTCTATCTAATATCTAATGTAATATAAGCTTATGCGACACACGTCAAATGCCTCGATGGGCGTGATAATCTGCGATGGTGCATATCATCTCTCTCTTACTCGCTAAATTACTATTACCATGCTTGTGCATCATTAAAATAATATCATTCCGCGTTCCTCGTTTCGATATTACTTACAACTAACAACGTGACGCTCCAGAGGTCGGCGTCGCGTTAATGAGAAAATAAGCACTCTGTTCTATTCCTGCTGAATGTATAATCTGCCTGATTATTGTTTTCTGGGCGATACTAAATTATAGAGATGGCTTTCAATGATGATTGTCTAGGCAACAACTATAGACCGCATCGGTTTGTTGTCTATACCAGGTAATAGCTGATAGCTGATCTTTCACCTCTCTTCGCTTGTTTAGATTATTCGGCTCGTGTATGCAAACATGTGTTTCCTAAAAAATTTAACAAAAAAAGGGAAGCAGCTGCAATCTGTTGGCTATTATTTGACCTTATTGTTTTTTATAGCGATTTGTCATTATTATTATTTGTTTTTGTAAAATATTATTTTTATCATGGATATTTATGTGAAATATTTCGACTGATGGTGAATCGAAAAGGGAATTAATTACGATCCAGTTTTATTAAACAATTTTTTACTTAATAATAAACGATATTTGGGTTGAAACTTCATTTGATCATCATCAGACTTAACTAAAATGAACAATTATTTATCCAAATTAAAATTGCAGCTTAAAGTTTTTTTTTAAAATTTAAAAAATTTCTACGACCTTTTGGCATATTTGAAATATTTATTGTGCTTTAAAACATAAACAAAAATAAAATCATTTAACATGGGTATAAGTGAAAATATTTATTTATTTCTATAAATACATTCGTATGATTGAACTAATGTAATTTTGATTAATTTAATTTATCAAATCAATTTTTGTTAAACCTAATGATATCGAACAGAGTTTCAACCGAAATACTGTTCATAATTAATGAATCGTTTCTTTAATAAAACTGGATCAATTTTATTTTTAACTTCTTGCTACGAAAATTAAAAATTTTTAATAATCGGGAAGTTATTGGTTTTATCCCGTTTTTCGAAAATCGAGTTCTCATTAGATCTCGACGTTTTGAGGTTCTAGGAAGCTTCCCTGAAAGCTTCCTTTGAAGAGCTCAAAAATGTAATAAGTGCAATTTTGAGCGCTCAAGTATAGAATTAGCGGGAAGTTGTAGAGGTGATCTTTAGGGCCAACCGTTTTCCAAATTTTTTTGCTAAGTACTATTATTATTAATATATAAAAAATCAATAGTATTGAAAAGTTATAAGCAAAACTAGAATAAATATAAAACGATACAAGTGCGAATAACTGAGTAGTAAGAATAATGCTCGTCGCTCTTCTTAGTATAAGATAATATATATGCCAAGAGAAACTTAACTTCAATGCCGACAAACGGTCCTTATCGCTCAGACCCTTTAATGTATTTAACCCAGCAAAGATAGTCCGAAATTTATTGCTCCCTATTTTGGGTCCTCGCTCAGCCGCTCAAGAGAACTCTCCTACACTCTTTCCTTTCCTTTTCTTTCTTTTTCTCTTGCTCCTTATTCCTGACTCTTCTCATCCTCGTTTTGTACTGATAGATCTACACTCACCAGCATCCACGGCAACTTTTCTCGAGCAACACTAACCAGACCACCGTTGAGTTTCTCGACTTCTCTTTTAAAAGAGGCTTTCCTTCTTACCGAGCCCAGCTGTCCGATCATCTATTCCTTCTCTTCCTCTTTCTCTCTCTCTCATTTCTACCGTTAACATTTAAAATGATCGGGTGCATATTTATTTTACATTGAAAATTGTGTTCCACTTTATGGTTTTTTTTTTTTTTTATTAATTAACTAATTATCGAATCCATTAAAATTCTAAATGTTTTATTGAAAATATAAAAATATAAAAAAACAAAGATAGTTTTCAAATTATCAAAGTCACTTAAACAATTAAAGAGTGAAAGCTTACTAGAAGAAGAATTTTTTTATGTGAGGTATTAATAAAAAAAACTCCATCAGGTGAATTTTTTTTTCTTTTTTTTTTTTTAATAAAAAAAAATAGTTTTTATTTGTTTAAAAATTACAAAATGTGTATTTGAAGATTTTTTAATGTAATAGAACTTTTTCCTCAATTT